>OX411307.1:161115221-161415982 GCA_948150685.1 Rhaphigaster nebulosa
TCGACAAGCCGGGTCTCTTTAACCACTGGATTCTAAAAATGCTGAGTAGAATCTACTCAAACCTGTATTGTTTTATTTAATTTAAAAAATAATAAATTTTATTATTTCATAAAGGAAAATGTTCATTATATATTTATTTTTAATTACATGTGTTTGGGGTCGATTTACAAAAAAAATAATTTAAACCTTCGGGAAAAGATTTAATTTGAAAAAGTAAAAAGCTAATTTGACTGAAATAACAACAATCTAGTTCAAAAAAAGATTAAATTGTCTAGCAAAAAGTTCTATTTTTTTCTGGCAAAATTAAACTTTCTGCGAGAAAAATTTAATTCGTCTAGCTAACGGTTGAAATTGAATGGAAAATGCTGTGTATGAAACACGAGTATTTTCTAAAATGAAGCTGATTCCAATATGATCAGGATTCCTCATCTGGAATTATATATATTGAATAGACAAAATGAATGAAGAAAACAGGCGAATATGAATTGAGGCTTACTGTAGCTATTCATGCTAATTGGTTATATTAGTTTTATGATGAATGATGCATTCGCAAACGTTTCCTTACCTGGTTTTATATTTTGTAACAATCTCTGTTCCTCGAGTTCTTCCTTAAGATACGCTATGAAAATACTCTGCCTATCAAGAGAGTGGAAGTTGCCACCTACATTATGGCTATCAGAATTTCTCTTCAATTAATAAACATTAGTGGGTAGGATTTACCATTCATATAAAATTTCTGGCAGTATCTGTCTTCTGTTTCTCAAAAAATATTGATATAATTATGATGTATAAGAGTATAACAACCATTTAAAGCTGTGAAATAAGAATGATAAATATTGCATATATAATATACGATAAATCAATGATATTTTGAACTACCATAGGTTTTTCTGATTCTTATAGTGCCATTAAAACCTAGTTCATTAATTCCCGAAAATGATTATTTTGCCTTCGATTTTAAATAGAAATTTTTTATTTATATTTTATTATTGATTACTATTTAATACCTTAGATACAGATAAGGTATGGATTAAATCAATATTTTTTTCATTTATTATTCATGTAACAGGATCAATGTTGTTCAGTCTTTATTAAAAAAAAATTGAAGTATACATCACATGTAATACATGTATACATCTATCATAATAAATATATACCTATTGAGTAATTTCCCGTTGTTACACGTTTTTATTTAACCTCCCGTAGTCTGACAAACATACATAATATGACACGCTGGTCCCATGTGTGTCGGATTATAGATACTCGACTGTAAAGTGTTAAAAACGGATTTGAATTTTATTTTTCCTAAAAAAAAAAAAAAAATTAAACCCGTTATATATTTTTATAACCTTTCAATATATATATAGTTAAAAAAATTAACTTATTTTTTGTCAAATAAAAATGTTTATAGTAAAAAAAATAAAATTGAGTTCGTTTTGTTCGTGGGTAATGAAAAGATAACTTCCTAGAAGTGCAGATTTGAACTTTGTTCATGGATCAAATAAGAAATTTAAAACTTAAAATGTATCTGTGCTCAACCAAAGAATATTTTTGGAACAAACAAAGCACTAATTTTTAAAGGATTGAATGAAATTGAAGACGTAAAGTGTATTATTTACAGGGTAATGAACAGCACACTAGACAAAAGTTAATTATTATTGAGGACAAAGGAGTCCTTTATGTTCATTGTTTTATTATTTTTTATTTGTTTTAAAATTGTCTGACGTCCATTATGCTTTATAATCGCATTGTTTGTTTTGTTTTTTCCTGCAAAGGCGATCTCGTATTCATGCCAATTATTTGAATATTCAAATTCACAAAAACACAATTTATAATTATAAAGATTAAATTAAGGTATTCTTTAGCAAAATAATAATAGCAATTAATTTTAACTTTAAACGTAACTTAAGGCGCAGATATAAAATGAAAGCTATTTTTGAAAAGTATTTTTCATATATTCGAAGTTTGAACTATAATTTTCTATAATATCGAGCCTGTATCTGTGTGTTTTATTTTGTGTGTGTGTGTGTGTTTTAGTAAGATTTTATTGTGTGATATGTGAAAACAAAAGGCATATGTGTAAACATCATATGACATGGCAAGAGAAGATTTTATACTTTCAGTGAAGAAAATATTGCTGAAATTTATCAAGTCAAAGTAAGTTATAATGACATAATTAATTACCTTAGGTCTTCTTCATAGTGAGACAATTCGTCGAGCTAGGTGAAAATAGTTAAATAAATAATACATGGTGGTCTCATGAAAGCAACCTACGCATAACTTCGTATAAATAATTCGCAAATTCGCATAAATAACCGAACATGATAAATTCGTTATGATGCGGAGTCAATTTATTTCAACACCTCGATGTGAAATCAATAAAATCAATTAGAAAATTTTGTTTTTTGTGAATTAACTTTATATCAGGTAATGGATAACGATCCAGTAGGTCGGTATAGTCGGTATATAGTTGGTAAGCTGGTTTATATGGTAAGTCGGTTAATAGTCGATGAATAGTCGGTAAGCTTATATATACGATTATAAAAATTCGGTTACTAAAATCAGCTGAGATATTTTCACTGAATATAGTCGATATATATATATATATATATATATGGGGGATCGATGTGGCCGAGCGGGTTAACGCACTTACTCACAAACCCAAAGGTTGTGAGTTCGAATCCCAGCACCGGCATGAATTTAATTTAATTAAATTAAATTATTCAAGAAATTTATCCCGCCCCCCCCAGGTATGTGAGGCCCCTCAGCCTACTTGGAGGCAACTCACAAAACTGGCACACTATATTGGTATAAATTTCGTTCGTATATCCTTAATCCTGCCACATATTAAAGATATTGACTCTTGATATTGAGAGATTTATAATTGAAAAGGAACCGTTCACCCAGATTAGCAGGTATTAGCAATTCTTTAATGAATAACTTAGTTCTCTCTCTCTCTCTCTCTCTCTCTCTCTCTCTCTCTCTATCTATATATATATATATATATATATATATATATATATATATATATATATATATATATATATATTTATTATTATTATTATTTTTTTTTTTTTTTTATAATTGAAAAGGAACCGTACACCCAGATTAGCAGGTATTAGCAGGTAGAGCATGAATATCCACCTAGACATCAAAATATCAAGCAATCTAGTCATTTGTGTCATTATTTTGGCAAATATCATGAAAACTGCTATCGCTACGAAAAAAAGTATTTTTAAATAGTTGAAACTATGTTTAACTAGATTCAATTTGTGCGCTGATAGACGTCTGTATGTCCTATTATTCCTGAGATATCTGATATTTCTGAGACAACTGATACTGCAAAGTATTATTCCCTTAGATTTTATCACCAATTTCAGCCTTGGTTGGGAGTGGAGACAAATCCTCTAGAAGGGGACTGGAAAGCCACCTCACACGGCTAGGAAACATGCAGCACCAGAATCTTTCCCTAAATTTATTGTAACTGCAAGAAAGCTTCTTGCAGATTTAATAATACAGAGATTCAATGAATATGAGCCATGTCTTGAGAAAAGTTCTATATCTCAGCAACTATTAGACGTACAGACCTCTATTAAGCTCAAATTGAAGCTATTTTATTTCAAAGTAGTTTATAATGATCTTTGTAGGAATAGTAGTTTATATGATTGTCAAAATAAAGCAATAAAATGTTGATTTATGGTTTTTCGGATAAAACTGTTGTGTTTTTTTCAAAACTGTATGTCGGGAACTATTAAAACTCAAAGTTTAGCGAATTTAATCTACTTTAGAAAACTCTTGTTTTTCGCAAGGTAGGTTGATTACAATATATTGAACACTCAATGAAAAATGAACGAAAATTGAAGTTTTTTCTTTGATAAAATGAATTTTTGGTGGCGTGCGAAGGTCAGAAATTTATAATGTTAATCTAAATCCAAACAACAAATAAAAAGTCACAATTACCCAACATTTTACATTTGTTTACTCTTTTTTCTTGATTCGTTTCTTGGACTAACCCTCGTCTTAGAACAAACTGACAGCCGATATCGCAAGAGAAAATCTTAAAGCAGTTCATCCTAAGAACATTCGCACAGTGGAATACAAACAACATCAACTATTTATAGTGTTACAAACAATTGAGCATTTGGAAATTTGAAAAAAAAAAATGCTATAATAAAACATTAATTGTTGTAAATTTTTAAAATTTTCTATTTATATTTTTTTGTTTACAGATTATATAAGTATAACAAATTATATTGTTGACCTTCAGTATTACGTAAAAGATTTTAAACTTTAAATCAGGCTGTAGGTCATACAGAGTTTTCAGATACACTAGTTTCTTAAGCTGTTTTTATTGTAGAATACAGGACGTTTCGATCCCCAACTATATGCATGGGATCAACTTCATAATTTATCTGTTGAGCTCCGGTACACCAGGAATGCCTGCCTGGAGCATCCCGTGCCTATAGCTTGTGATCGTAACGTCCTGTATGCTACAATAAAAACAGCTTAAGAAAGTTGAAAGCTGAGTATGACCAACCCGATATAAAGTTTCAAATTTTTAATATATTTATGTATGTATGCATGCATGTACGTAGTATGTATGTATGCATGCATGCATGCATGCATGTATGTATGTATGTATGTATGTATGCATGTATGCATGTATGTATGTATGTATATATATATATATATATATATATATATAATAATAATAATAATAATAATAATAATAATAATAAATTCTTTATTTATTCCGGGACGCGTCCCTTTAGAATAATATTACATGTAAAATCAGTAGAGCTTTAGAGCCTTAGAGTAGAACAAAAAATAATATGATATTGAGTAAATAATAAACAATTAAGGAAAAAAATGAAATCATAATAAATAATAATGACATAACTTTTAAACCTTTGAGAAAAAATAAATTCTTAGAGTTTAGAATAAAAATAAACTTGCAATATTAATACATTAAAAATAAATACAGTAAAAGAGAATAAACTTATATTAATAATAAAAGTAAAAATAATGCATTAATACATAATTGGGTGCAAATTTTAGTTGAAAATAAGGAGTACCTATTTACAAATCTTTTGGAGCTGCATGGACATGAAGTGACTGAACAGACGAGATTTAAAGGTGGGAAGAGTATTGGAGCAACGGATGGAAGAAGGAATGGAATTCCATAGGGATGAGGATCGGATAAGAAAAGATCTATCAAAACCTGCGGATCGGTGGGCCATTATATATAAATCTGAAGACCGAGAACGGGTATGGCGGGTATGAACAGGATTTGAATTGAAGGAGGTCGAAGATGTACGATGGACGGCGGAATTGGATGACTTGGTAGAGGAAGGATGCCAGGAAGTACTTACGACGGTGGGAAGGGTACAGCCACTTCAACTCTTCATAGAATCGGGAGACAGAGGCGTCCATCGGGATCCCGAAGATAAATCGTACAAAGCAGTTTATCAATCGTTTTATTTTTGCATCGAGGTCCCCAGAGACGCCCCCGTACACCGTACAACAATGGTCAAAGTGGGGGAATATTAAGGAAGTAACTAGGAGTTTTCGGGTTTCAAATGGGAATAGGTTACGAAGGTAATTTAGTCGCTTTAAGGTGGAAAAGGTACGACGGGAAATATCAGAGACATGGTTTTTCCAGGAAAGAGTTTGGTCAAAAGTGATTCCAAGATTTCTTATGGTTGGCTGGAACTTAATGGGATTATTATTTAGGAACAAGGTTGGAATGTGAGGAACAGTTTTAAGAAAGTGGTGGGAACCTATTACAATTGCCTTTGTCTTCTCTGCATTCAACTTCAGCTTGTTAGCAACAGCCAAGTGACTTATTCGATTCAAGTCCTCCTGGAGTCTTTTTGTGGCTAGTAATAGGTCAAGGACAAGTATATTTGGAAATCGTCAGCATAGATATGGTATTGGGAGTGATGGATAAGAAGGGGGAGGTCATTAATATAAATAGCAAATAAAGTAGGAAACAAAGAGGAACCCTGAGGGACACCAGAGGAGAGGAACAGTGTCTTGGAAGGAGGTTGACCTGGAACGACTACATATTGCATCTGACCTGAGAGGAAAGATTGGAACCAGCGCATAACACTGTTGGATAAAGGAAGACTTTGTAGTTTCTTAAAGAGGATGTTATGGTCAACTGTGTCAAAAGCATTGGAGAAATCTAAAAGGATGAGGATGGTCCGTGGCGTTCTATTTGGTGTTCAATGGCGGTTTGGAGGTCGTGGGTTATTTTCAGGAGAGCGGATTGTGTTGAGTAGCAAGGTCGAAAGCCAGATTGGAGAGGGTTAATGAGGGAATGTTCTTCTAATAAGTTTGAAAGTTGAATTTGTTCAATGCGTTCCAGTGGTTTTGAGAGGTTAGAGAGGAGAGAAATCGGACGGAAGTCATGGTGTGAGGAAGGATTTGTAATTTTATTTAATGGTCGGACTGGGGCAGATTTCCATGAAGAGGGGAATGTGGAATTTTGTAGAGAAAAGTTGTAAATATGATAGAGAAGGGGCATAAGGGTTGGGAGACAGGATTTTATTAGTTTTACTGGGATATTGTCAGGACCATAATCATTGGTGTTGGATTTTCGGATAGTGGAAAGTAGTTCGTCATATGATACGTGGGAGAAAAAGAAGTTTTCTGGGTTGAAGGTATGATGTATTATATCAGCAATAGGTGAAGGACTAGAAGCAGAGGATAAGAAATAGTCATTGAGATCGTTTGGGGCGACTGGGAAAGAACTCAGGTTTTTGGATTCTGGTACGGATGGATGTGGAGGGATTTGGCGCGTCGGACAGCGAATTGGGTTTCATTGCGAAGCTGTAAATATATATATATATATATATATATATATATATATATATATATATATATATATATATTTATATAAATTAGTTTATAAAGGAGCCTCTCATCCATTTATTTTCAAAATGACAACAGAAACAGCTGCCAGATTCATTACATACTATTTTGATACATCAGATATTTACGATATTTGTACCTATTATAAGGACATAGATAAAAATTTGGTAGTTTTCAATGCTTAAAAAATATTATATTGTCTAGCGCAGAAACGTATCTAGTGAAGAAACGATAATCTATTTATTGCTATTTAAAATTCACCTTACGTGACTTATGCAGCTAATTGTCACATCACTCAAATTATCTATTGCCAATAATAATAATGCGAATTTGTATGTATGTGTTTGTATATAACAGTAATAGTCAACTATAGTAAGTACTATGCAAAAGTTGAAAATTGAGATCTTCACTCTGGCCTACACAACCGGGTCGGCTTAGACTAATGCACTAGCGGATTCAAGTTCAAGGGGGGGGGGGGACTTTCGGGCTGAAGCCCTTTCCAAAAAAATATATATATTTTTTTTTTACATTGCCCCATTTTTGTTTCTATGAATGATCTGAACCAAACAATTAAACAATATCTTCTCTTTTTAAATGCAGTTTTGGTCAGAGACCTTCAAAATTTTCTTGGGGAGGTTTCCCCTATTGCTATGAGGTATCTTTATTCCCAGACCCCCCTCCCTCAACACGAGCCCAATATTAATCCCTCCAATATTAAATCCTGGATCCGCCACTGTCTTTAAAGGATATGCTCAAACTAATTGATATTTGGTACAACGGTCACCGAGCCAAGCTCTACTTCCAAGAGCCTTCTCCGGTTGTCCCGACTCAAGGCCGCGACTATCCTACTAGGAGTAGCATTGAGCAGTGACCTCACGTCAACAGTCACACTATCTCATCATCTCAGCCTTGGTCTTCCAATTTTTCTTATTCTTATTTCACGCAATAGCCCCGTGTGTATTCTTCAAGGTATATCAACACCAGCCATCCTAATGCACAATGTCCATATTTGGTAAAATCATTGTAAACCATAGGTGGACTGACCTTTTTATTTCTTGAAATATATTTGCTGTTGAAAAACGTGATTAAGGTGTAATAAAATCTGGTGGCAGCTGTTATTTTTTAAACCTTCTGAGGTGTGATTTCTGAAGTTTACCTAGAATACGAGGTACAAAAAACTCATTGAAATGGGTGTAACCCAATGAAAAACAACTTCGTCACAAGAATCTTCAACAACGCGCAAGTATTATGCATTACATCTTTATCTCGTTAACTATCAGACTATACCTCCTCGCTGAGCTTCCAAGACTAGTAAAACATCTTTTAGCTCCTGTTTAGACTTTGCCATAACCATACAAAACTTAATGCCACCTGCGCTATACAGTAGACTCACCATGAATGAAAGGCGTGGAATGGCTTGTTAACTTCTGTCTATCAGTTAAAATCTCCCACAGGCAACTTGAAATTTATATTAACTGTTGTAAACTAAACTTTCTTTTAAACACCCTTTCTCAATAAAATTTTAAACAAGACCAATACCAATATTAAATGCCTAAAGTCTAACATTAATTATAAACAGATTATTGCATTGTAAATTTATTAAATACCATTAGATTCTCATAAACTTTAAACTATATGCAGCATTTTATCGAAATTTCATACAACAGAAAATATCTTCCAGGAAATATAAAACATATAAATTAAAATACCAATTAATTTTCTTTAAACGTGTAACAATACATACCTATTAAAAATATAATGTTTAAATTTCTACAAATTATTTTCTTTAAATATTCAACAATATAAAATTTTAAAAAGAGAGAAACGCAATTGTATTGCAAAAAACACTTATCAATCAATTACAGAAATAACATAGATATATTTTTTCTTTTTAATTTGTCTGATTGCCAATATAAATTTTTATTATTATTCCATTTGTATTCCTTTACCTGCTCCTATAGTGGAAGAATCCCAGTCGTTGAAATCTCTGACTCATCACATTTTTTAATTTTTTTTTTTACATTTACATATTACATTAACTTTTTGTCTATATTTTTTCCTCATTCACCATTTTTTTACTAAGTTTACTTTAATTGTTAGATCATTATATCAAAAAAAATAAAAATCTAATATCACTTAGATCGTTTGGAAAAAAAAATCTGTTTTAAAATTTGTTTTTATTAGGGAAGGGAGTGGGAGGGTGGAGATCGTTGAATTTAAATATGAATTCATATTTCGAAAATGCAGAATGCCGGGCTGAGATGGATACCCCTTCTATCCAAATTTCAGGGTAACCCAAAATAAAAATAAAAAATTCCATTTTTGGTGTATATATAAACCGATATTTGATTTTATCTCTTGGTAGCAAGAAAAACAGGTAAAAACAGCGGCTAGTTCCAATCAATGCAGGATGTCACGGTATCTGACTGCAAATGTGTTGTTGGAGAGCCTAGAGAATACCTGATTGCTAGAACTCAAAATATTATGTAAAGCAAGGAAGAGACAATCTGGAATTTGTGTTATGATATTTAGGGTAATATTAATAAAAACTTTTATTAATGCAGATAATAATAAAGAAAGTAAACTCCATTAATGTTTACTAAAGGAATATTGTACAGTACTTAACATTTCTCGGCTGAATAAATTCGGAATAAACTTATCTCCGTTGGTTGCAATTAAAATTAAACATGTTCATGCAAAACATGCTCGAGAATGAACATAATCAACTGAGAACTCAAATAGTATATTAACCTATAATCTATAGTTTATTTATATATTTTCACAAAAAAAAAGTTCTTTTTTATCTTTTAGAAATAAAGTTTATACTGGAAAATATTGGAACTTGCAAATTTTGGGCAATAAATAATATTGCTAACAGATATACATTATATAATAAATATTCAATTATAATATTTTGAAATAAGGATTCAAGAATAGATTTAACAGATGCTTAACTCTAAATAATCGATTTACCAATAAAAGTTCAAAGATTCAAATCAATTAATAATAAAATGTATTGTAAAGGTAAATAAGTAAATTATTTCGCGAAAGATGAACAATGTTGTCCAGCAAAATTTCCAGTTTCCAGCAAATACTGTATGATACTGATTTTATAAGAATCCATTCCTGTGGTGCTTGTGGATTACCTTATCAGAATATGAATTCTGTCTGGAAGAGCAGTTCGTCCAGGAAAAAAAAAATTATAGCGAGAGAAATGTGGATACTGATTTTATAAGAATCCATTCCTGTGGTGCTTGTGGATTACCTTATCAGAATATGAATTCTGTCTGGAAGAGCAGTTCGTCCAGGAAAAAAAAAATTATAGCGAGAGAAATGTGGTATGGTATTTGGTTTAGGAATACATAGAAACTTATAATATTAAAAATGTTTTTGGGTAATTGTTTTGATTTGTATAATAATATACATTTGATTTCATCCTATCTTTCCCTTGTTTCCACTATATTTATTCCTGTATATATATATATGTTTTATTTTAAGGTCCCTTCTTTTATTTTAACTTATTTATTTTCTTATATTCATTATTATTATTTTATTTTTTTTTTTTTTACCTTATCT
Organism: Rhaphigaster nebulosa; assembly: GCA_948150685.1. Lineage (NCBI taxonomy): Eukaryota > Metazoa > Arthropoda > Insecta > Hemiptera > Pentatomidae > Rhaphigaster > Rhaphigaster nebulosa. The sequence continues at coordinate 161,125,674 of OX411307.1, forward strand.
GCCAACTGTATTAGCAGTGCAATGTAAACTGATATCGATGAATCATTGAAAGTCGACATAGTTGAGCGTAGGCTGACATCACCTTGTCGTGGATTGCCTTTATAATTAAAAATAATAATAATAATCGATGAGGGGACCGGGCGACACAAAATAGGTGAAGTAAATAAAACCGAATATGGTTATATGTGAATAAAGAGAAGTTACACAATGAAATACTTGCTAAGTGTATGGAGCATGTGCTCCATAAATATGGAATGACTTTTGATTCGGAGTACCTGCTCACCTTACTAAGTGAATAACACTGAGAACGCTCCACTATGTGGGCAGATACTCAGGAAAATGACGATCTAAAGCCTGAGTGATGGCAAGATCATTAAAATCAGTATTTTACTGAGTGCCTGCCCACAGGAGCGTTCTCACGTTTTAATCACTTAGAAAAGTGAGCAAGTACTCCGAATCAAATATTTGGAGCACGTGCTCCATACAGTTATCAAGTATTCCACCCATTGTGTAATTTCTCTTTATTCTCATCTAACCAGAGCACCTCCTGAGATTTTGGAGGAATTAGTATGTGCTCTGTTTCGTTCAATTTACCTAATAATTTGTTGGCTTCCGATGGGAGAGTATCAATAGTACTCGTACCATCTATAGACAACAACTATCGATACATCGATTATGGCCCAACGCTACTCGTTGTTAGTTCTGTCGGCTTCGAATATACCTCTGAAACTTGCCGTGAAGATGTAAAATAGATTAAGACTAAGACTGCAGAAATACTGCACGGAAACCAAATTGACCGTGTTCTCAGATAATGGTTCAGAAGGTTATGAATGATTTGGGTACTCGCAAATTTCTAATTGGACCATAGCGATGTTCATGTTGTTATTCAATTCGAGGACGAGGTAGGAAACCTCATCTGACATTCAGAATCAGAAAATATCCTTTATCAAGACTAGCATTTTGCAAGTGGTGATGTGCAAGGGTGTTGGAGTAAAACCCGGTGCAAAATTGACTATTAAAAAAATATTGAAAATTAATTGATTAAAAAACTATGAATATTATTATTTATTTTTCAATTTAATTTCATTATATTTTTTTATTGCATATTTCATTTTTAAAATCAGTATAGTCCTACATGGTAAAAGTTATTTTTATAAATTTTTCATAATGTATGTTTTAATGAATGTTTTACATAATAAAATGATAGGCGATTTACGTTGGAAAAATAAAGAATACACAAATTCAAGATACATCAATTATATGTTCCGAAATTCGTCTGTTAACAATTACTTAATACTTCACTAATAAGATTTTCTTCATTTTTTAATAAATGAACCTACCTACAAGCACAAGTGCTTGAAAAGAACAAACTATAAAAATATATATTGTTATTAACAGTAGTTGATATCAAATTGCTCAAGGTTTCGCCAATTTAGGCATCATTAGGACTGAAAACCACAAAATCATATTAACTCTAACTAACTAAATGGACAGTACATATACTATGTTGTCCTAACATTTTACGAGTGATGTACTTACTTTAACCCCGGTTGCGAATGTGGGAAAGCTACCCAAATCAAAAAAAAACTTCCCCCCTGGACGGTGACCAACTCGACTAGGTTTCCTAGACGGTAATACCCGTAGGAATCCTACCTACCCCCTTAGGTCCCAAATGGTGATCAAGTGAGGTAGGATTCCTAGGTTATTTCAGACTTAAACCCACTTGAAACCCCCATCTTATTCAACCCAATATAGCAGGGAGTATCTTTTTTTTTTCTTTTGTATAACTGTAAGGTACAATATCTTATTGCTTAAAATTATTTTACCATAAATTTCACTTTTTATTTTGTTGAAATTTTTGGAAGAATTTGTAATTTAATTTTGGGTTGTATTTTATGAAGTAAAGTTCTTCCTTTAATTTTGTGTTTATTTAAAACATTTTTTTATCACATATTTTTCGACGTTTAGAGGACGTTAAAATAGGGAATTTCTCTATTTAATGTAATTAATAAAAACAATCTTGTTGTACCAATAGTTTTTAAAATAATACATAGAGAGGTCTGACAGATGTGGGTTGAAATAATAGTAATAGAGATCAGGACAAAGGCTAATTCTAGGAAAGTACCTACATTATGACAATGATATTTCATGCATACTCTTTTTAAAAGTTTTTTAAAGTAATAGCGACTAAAATAAGTAAGATGAAATAAAATTTATGGATTTTAATCAATGACAAAAAACAGTGGATAAATGATATTAAGAAATAATACATAAGGTAAAAAACAAATTAAATGCTAATTGTTAAATATGTTGTTTAAATAATTAATATTATGTATTATGTATTAATATATTCACTCTAAGTATTTCCTTATTTATACTATTTTATTCTATTCATTCGTACAGGCCAATAATGGACCACGCGAAGCGTCTACTTGATCTGAGATTTCCTAAGGCACCACACTTCTTTCATCTTCTCTCTGTGTGCTTTCTTCCTTTCTTCAGACCAAGTTGTTCCAGTCTTCAATTTCTTGGCCTCTCGGATCACTTTCCATTTATGTACTTTTCGTCTGAATATTATTCATTATGTTGTTCTATAATTTTTAGGAGTTTGCCTTGAAGATGGGAAAATTCCCGAAAATGTCGAAAAATATATGATAAAAAATTCTTCCAAAAATATTTTTAAAAAAAGAAAGTAAAATTTATATTACAACTGTATAAAATAATTTTAAGCAATAAGATATTGTACCTTAAAGATATATTTAAAAAAAAAAAAAATGATACTCCCTGCTATGCTGGGTTAAATAAGATGACGGTTTCAAGTGGGCTTAAGCCTGAAATAACTTACGAACCCTACCTCACTTAGTCACTATTTGGGACCTACTGGAGTTGTGTTCCTTCGGGTATTCGCCCTGAAATAAGTTAGAAACCCAACCTCGCTTGGTCACAGTATTGGACCCAACGGAATAGGGTTCCTTCGGGTACAGGCCCTGGAATAACTTAGGAACCCTCCCCCACTTGGTCACCATTTGAGACCTAATGGAATAAGGTTCCTTCGGCTATACGTCCTGAAAAAACTTAGGAACACTCCCTTATTTGGTCACCATTTGGGATCCAATAGGGTAGAGTTCCAACGGGCATTATTGTCTAGGAAACCTAGTCGAGTTGGTCACCGTCCAGGGGACCAATTGTGGAAGCTTTCCTATATACGCAGTCCGGATGGGAACAACGGTTCGGCGGACCACTTCTATTGTGTGTAGAGAGCCATCTCTGTACTTGGTCTGCCGAGCCGTTGTTGGCGAATCGTTGTTTCCATTTGTGGAGCAGGATTAGAATCAGAGTTGACTCTGATTCCTTAGTTTGAGTTAATGTGATTTAATGGTTTTCAGTCCTAATGATGCGTCAGTTCTATTGGCGAAACCTTGACCAGTAAGACTGCTGTTTGAGATAGTAAATGCTTTGTTTGGAATCTTCCAACGCATATAACCCAGTCATATTTTTGTCATTTTTTATTTTTCACTCTAATTATTTACATAAAAAATATATTGTATAACATGTTAAAAATATGGTACCTCTGGTGAATTACTTCACTCTGAAGCTGAATGCATAGTGTATATCAATACCAAGTGGAATATTGAGCATACTAATGTAACTATTTAACTAAACACATATGTACACAAGGCCATATGTTTCTATATTTAGGGGGAAGGGTTGTTTGTTAAGGATATATGGCTCCTTTCAACTTATTTTGAATATTGTTGAATATATGAATCAGAAACTTTTTCTATCATTCCTCAGTTTTCTCTGAGGCGATGTGAACACCTTTGGAAACTTTGGATTATCTCTAGTTTTCCAAGTGATCGATTACCTAGGTTTGGCTTCAAGACAATTCTAGTACAGAAAGCGTAAATTAATATAGATTTATAATATATCAGCTCTTAAATAAGGTATTATTTTTTCAATAGAATATAAACGAACATAGTGTAACATTATTAATATATTACTAAATTTCGTATTCGTCGATTTGCTGAGACAAAAATAATAAGGAAATACGGTTAATGTTCAAGTAAAACATAGACATATTCTGACATGTCATTATATTTTATTTTAATTATTTAATCATATTAGAATTATTCAGCATCAACTGAGCTGACTTATGTAAGAAACACATTGTTTTCTCCAGCTAAAAGAGCTCAAGCTGTAGGCTACCATCTCATTTGTATGTATTATTCTATCTGTATGTTAATTTTATCATGAAAATTAATAAAAAAAAGTAAAAAAAAAAAAAAGTATTTTCTTTGGCATACCTATAGTTAGAATATGAATAATCTCTCCACTTACATTTCCACTATTTTTATCATATTCCTCAAGTCGTAGAGGAAACGCAAACTCGCAAAATTCAACAACCTTGATCGGCAGTCTCTTGGCCTTAAAATATACCCCAACGGTGACAAAAAGTGGGTATATAACATCTCTTCCACTGATATCCTCTCTAACGTCTCAAATATTTTAAGTTTAGGCCGGAATTTTTCTGCCTCCAACTATTGTATCAAAATATTTTCCCAACTTCTCACTGATTTAGAAGCTATTTACAAAGATACCCTCCTAAGCCGTTCTAATGGGGGATAAGGAGTTGTCGTTTATTTCCGTTTGTAACATTATTTCTTATCATCTCCTACAGATCTTGCCATCACCCGATCCTTTCTTAAATCCCATGACGACATCATCATTACTAAAGCTGACAAAGGCAGCAAGACTGTAATCATAGACCGTACTGAATATAATGAAAAAATGACTACTCTTTTCTGATAGATCCACATATGTCCCAACGTCCCGTGACTCAACCCCTTCACGTAAAACCTAGTTTAACCAACACCTTAAATGCATTTTAGATTCAAAACTTATCAACTTTCCTACGTACAGAAATCTTATCTCCTACAATTCCGTTGCTCTTCGTTTTTATGGACTCTCTAAAATTCAAAAACCCGGTACCCCTCTCCGTCCTATTACTTCCAATATTAATTCTCCTTCTGTCAATCTTCGCAAATTCCTACTACCCTTTCTACAAGTCCTTAGTCATAACACCCCTTATGATATCCACAATTCCTTTTATCTCCGCGAACAATTAATATCCTTTACCATCCCTGACTATTACATACTTATTTCTTTTGACGTTGAAAGTTTGTTCACTAACATTCCTTTAGACAACGCCCTCCGTATAATCGAAGACAACTGGCCATCCATTGACCCGCATACCTCTCTTAACCGTTCCTCATATCTTGAATCCTTACAGCTTTGTTGTAAATCCGGTTATCTTAGCTTCCATGGTCAGTTCTTTAAACAAATTTCAGGAATTGCCATGGGAAATCCCCTTGCTCCCGACATTGCCAACATTGTCTTTAAGGATCTACTTAATTCCATAGCCCCTCTATTCCCAAATGACATTGTGTTTATAAAAAAATATGTAGATGAGCTTCTTCTTATCCTTAATCCTGGCAAAATTTATGATATCCTATCAGCCTTTAACGCAAACCAGCCCTGCCTTCCCTTTGCCGTCGAACGAGAAATACATAATTCCCTTCCTTTCCTTGACCTTCTCATCATAAGAAACCCAAATAACACTATATACACCGAATGATACACTAAACCTACTTACTCTGGCAGACTTTTAAATTACTATTCTCTCCTTACCACCAAAAAATTAACGTAGATACAAACCTTATAAACCGATGTCTTTCCCTATTTGATTCCCATCTTCATGAAACCAACATTAACCGCATCAAACTAATCCTTTTAGCCAATAACTTCTCTTCTAAGACCATTAACAAATTTATCAACAACTACAAAAATCGACTCCCCTCAATTTCCTCCGCCCCTACTTCTTCCCATTTCCATCCCCCTATATAGATCCCTACCTTATATCTCCTTCCTTTCTGACAACATTAAAAAGTCCTTAGGTTCTTTTAACCACAACCTGCGACTTGCCTTCAAATCTCAGAAAAAACTCTCTACCTTCTACATCCGTCTAAAAGATCCTATTTCACTCAAACACCGCTGCCATGTCGTATACCGAATCCTCTTGCTTCACCCCTAACTGCAACTCCTCTTATATTGGCGAAAACAAAAATCTCTTAAAAGATCGCATTACCCAACTTTTTTTTTTGTTTGTTGTTGTGGCAACTCCTTATACCTACATAATTTCTTTATCAAATTAAATTATTATACAATCCCCGCCAATTTTCATTTTGCCACTATGCCACGATTTTTAGCCCGTTACCTTCGGTTTATTCTAATGGCATTATTATTATTATTCTAAAACACATTGATTTCTTGTCTTAATTAAATTCATAATTCATAAATGTTTTATAATACTAATATATATTACACTAAATTTAATATGTAAAATATACCAAACTGTATTTTGAATTTTTGAGTGTTTTAGAACTGAAGATGAATGTATAACGTTCGAAACTAGTTTTCAATAAAAAAATTATGTGGCAAAATTAAAAGTGGCAAATAATTTATCAATCTCTCATTACATTATTAATCAATTAGTCCTTTTTAATCGTTAACCAATACGTTTATCAGTAAGGTACCTTTCTTTGAATTAATAGTTTAATACTTAATCATGCTTTTAATCCAGTTTTGCAATTAAATCTTAGTATCCTTCAAACGAATACAGTGGCAACATCGTTTTGTTCTTAACGGTCAAAATTCTCACGTATTCAGTAGGCTGGCGGTTGTTCTACGCGCCATTCATGAATGCTTTTCCTTGTTATTAATTATTTTTCTCCTTCCTCCCCATTTTGTTAATTCTTTCCATCCTGTTAATTGTTTTTTTATCCTTATTGCTTTATTTTTCTTCCTCACATACGATGATTACTTATGATTATATTACTCTATCTTTAAGCTTACATAACTTTATATCTTTCTACTTTATTTTACTTTGTTATTTTTTACATGCATTTTTCCATGTAATTCATTATATCTATGTATCTATATATATATCATTTACATTACTTATATTATCTTGATAATATAATTACTTTTCGAACTCCTTAATCTTCATTCAAGTGTTATTATAATTAATATTTCTCATGTATTTTACTATATCTTTCTTTTCATTCATTTTATTTATCTTTCTTTCTATATTTTATATATCTATATTTTCACAATTATTTTAAATACCTTTTTGTCACTATCCATTTACATATTTTTCTTTACTTGTTATTATTATTCTCATTATGATTTGAATTTTTTCTTTATACTTTATTTACATTATTTTTACTTTATTAGCGTATTCTTCTATATTCCTTATTTTCATATTATTATTAACATATTATGATCTGCATATTTTTCTTTATACTTTATATTTTTTCATCTTACTGTTTTGTTAACTTTCTTATTATTACTTGTACTGACACTGTTGTTACATCTATTGTTATCTTGTTTTTTTTTTAGCCTTGATGATGGCCTAAAACTTAGGCCGAAACGTCGGCATACATTATAATAAGTTTTCTTATCTGTGTGTTTATTTATTGACCGCACCCCCAACCAAGATTCTCCTACGTATGTTTTCTTATTCTATTTTTGTTTTGTTTTTATGGTTGGAATCTTTTGGATTTTTTTTTGTATCTACTACTAAATGAGTTTAATAATTTTTATCTACAATAATTAGAAATTAATAATTTGAATAATTAGAAATAAAAATGGTTTTAAAAGACATCTTCAGTTTTTTTTTTATACCTTGATTTCACATACGTGTAAAATAAAGTAATATAACAAAATACGTTTATTATCTCAAACATGCAGTGTAAAAAGCTAATGAAAATATGTTCTTATGCCCAAAATCCCTTATTAGAACGTCACTGTGACTGAATTAAAATATTGAATGATTAATGAGATTAAACCCGAATCGCGACAATTTTGAACAAATAATTTTGGATCATATTTTTGTTAATTAAATTTTCATTTCAAATTTATCTTGTTTTGTGTTGTTTTAAGTTTGCTTGTAATCGTTAATTTCGCCCGATCTTTCAACTATTATAACTAATTTAAGTCATATTGGATGACTTAAATTAGTTATAAAGTAATATGGAAATGCATAAATGTTTAAACTTTAACCTAGAAATGTTAAAAACCTTAACACAAATATTAACCTTAATTACATTTTTTATCATGTATCCTTATTTTATGCTAGAGGGATGATTTTGTTACCCATTCTTAAGTAATTTTTATAATCATTCCTATCTATTTCACTTAACATTTACAAATCACTGTAATTTATTAGGTTAATAAACATATTTTTCTCCCAAACTTTCTTTTTCCTTTTTTTCAATAACGCCATAGCAAAACAAATTGTCGACATTTTTCTCTTTTTTAAAACATTAATAAGCGATGAGTACAGGATAGCGATGAGAATAGCTGATCGGATCCGATGTAGGACCGTGAGTGGACGAATGAATCCATCTGTAGACCTAAAACGTAGTCCTACTAAGTTGGACCGTGAACGGGTAGCATAGGGCCCCGAAAGTGCCCTGAAAACTTAAAATATATTCGTTTAAAGATTTTGCAAATGACCGACAAAGTTTAAATAAGCCTTAGTAGAGGAGAAATGGGCGCGGACTGGAATGGCGGGAAATTTGAATTTGAATTTTCACCTCGACCTAACCTTAACTGCCACGTGGCCTTGCCTCGACCTAACCTTAACTGCCACGTGGCCTTGCCTCGACCTAACCTTAACTGCCACGTGGCCTTGCCTCGACCTAACCTTAACTACCACATGGTCTCACCTCTACAGAACCTTAACCATCGGGTCACGCACTTTTTGGTCACGTGACCATTAGGCTCCGCCCCTTTTTAGTCACGTGAACCAGTCACGTGACCCACGGCACCTTCTGGCCTATGCTCCGACCACAAGGGTTATCCCCTCCACCCATTGAAGGTTTAATTACCAGCCTTATAGAGGATGAGTGTATCCGGTCGCTATTTTGTTTTTCTACCGTTGGAGAGACTTAAGGTTTTGTTGAAGGGCCAGGTAACCACTTTATAGTCTGTACCCTTCCCAACGGTTATATAATCTTAACCTATACGATGAAGGGTCAGGCAACCACTTTATACTCTGTAACCTTCCCAAAGGTTACATAATCTTTACATTGTTTTCGCGTTTGTGCAACCTTCTCAATGTTTACATAACCTTTACAATATTTAACTTTTCCTACATATAAACAGGTTGGATCATGTATAGACAAGTTGGATGATGCCCTGGTGAAATGCAAACATGGACTTTGATCACTAAAACGTAAACAAATGTATAGGGCTACGTAGCCTCCTAAACCAAATTAAACTTTAGGGGAGCGTCTGATTCCGCCAAATATTCTGACATCAACCGATGTAGGGTGTCTGTCTGAGTGCAGAGAAATTCCACTGTATCGATTGGTTCAGAACATGGGAGGAAAAAAAGTCTTAATATCTCCTCCGAATGCTGTTTCGATCTGCTATAATGGCCCTATAGCCGCCTTCGCTTTGCCATGACGAGCGGTGTTTCTCTTTGAAAACGTCGCACATGCGCCATGCAATGCTTTGCAAATTGAAAAACTTCACCACAAGTAACACAGATACGACGAGGCAGCGGGGTCTGGCAAATGGCTTTATTCCGATTAATGTCTCGTCCTCAGCTGTGAACTATCCCAAAAAATTTGCATTTCAGCATAATTAATTATTTAATAAACAACAGATTAAACTTAAGAAAAATTATTTGCGAATAATGTGTTCACAAGAAATTAATACTAAATTTGTTTACTGTTTAGCGGAAGGATTAACAAGTCCTATATCATTCTTTATGTCTTGGTATTAACAGCTCAAAGTCCAAAAGCTGTTATAAGATTAAGGAGCCCTACTATTTATTTATGTTTTAGGGATTATCAGTTCAAAGTCCAACTCTTATGTTGTAGAGGTTAACAGTTCAAAGTCCATTGTTTACTTTCAGCAAAAGAATTAAGAGATATAGGATTATTTAAGTGTGACATTATCTATCCTGATATCATGAAAGGATTAAAAAACCAAAGTCCATGTTTACATTTCACATGGGCATCGTCCAACTTGCTTATACATTATCCAACCTGTTTACATTTAGCTAAAGTTAAATATTGTAAAAGTTATGTAAAAATTGAGAAGGTTATGTAACCTTTATGAAGGATACATACTATAAGTTGGGTAGCTGATCCGTGAACAGAACCTTAAGTCTCTCCAACGGTAGAAAAACAAAATGGCGGCCGGGTACGCTCATGCTCTATAATGTGGGTACTTGAACCTTCAATGGGTGGAGGGGATAAACCTTGTGGGCGGAGCATAGCCCAGAAGGTGCCGTGGGCCACGTCATGAGTCATGACTAAAAAGGGACCTAATGGTCATGTGACTAAAAGTGCGTGGCCCGATGGTTAAGGTTTTGTAGAGGTGAGACCACGTGTTAGTTAAGGTTAGGTCAAGGCAAGACCACGTGGCAGTTAAGGTTAGGTCGAGGTGAAAATTCAAATTTCCCGCCATTCCTGTGTGCCCCCATTTCTCCTCTATCTTCACAAAATGATCGAATAAATAAAAAAATATGTTAAATTTATGACTTCTAAGTTGAAACATTTTTTTTTTGGAGGAAGAGCTCCGACATTTCATATTCCCGACATATCAAACCTTTGCAGTCAGGATCCACCGAGGCTTCACCTTTTCCATCTGTAATATATACCTACCAAAAGATCGTACAATAGATACTCAACATCTATTAGATATTTAGAACCAACTGCCCCGTCCTGTTCTTTTTATTGGAGGCCTGAATGGCCTCAACCCTCTATGGGGATCCTAAGATATTGCCTGGGTAAAATAATAAAATTTTTTTTAGATATCTCTAATCTTCTTCTTCTTTACACTAGTTAAAGAGAACCTACCTTCCTCAACTCCAGCTACGGAACCTATTCAGCCCTTATTTATTTTATTACTATTTTTGTGAGTGTATATATATATATATATATATATATATATATATATATATATATATATATATATATATAATACGATTTATTATGTACACACACACCGATATATATATATATATATATATATATATACACTCACAAAAATAGTAATAAAATAAATAAGGGCTGAATAGGTTCCGTAGCTGGAGTTGAGGAAGGTAGGTTCTCTTTAACTATATATAGTTATATATATAATATATATAGTGTGTGTGAGTATATATATATATATATATATATATACTCACACACACTTTATACATATTATATTACTTTATATATGTATTCCATTATTTATGTTTTTGTTTCAGACAGCAAAGCAGGGCAACTATCTGATGATGAAATCACTATAACTTCATGTTCCAAACCACCTTGCACTCTAAAACGGAATACAGAACCATCTATAACCGTTAAATTCAAAACAGGTACGTAAAATTTAAGACTATTATTTTTATATTTGATACGTTACTAATATCTTTTAGGATTATTTTATACATTTATTGATATTTTTAAATTTGAACTGCTTTAAAGCGGAACTTTTTTGGAGGTAGGTTTATAGGTTTTTCATTGGTCTGACAGAAATCATTAGGTTACTTAAGATGACCCACAACAGGGTAAACATGTTTATCTTAAGTTCATTTAATTTAAAACGAAAGCATAGTAAGTTGTTGGGTGCAGGACAAACATGAAGACACAATTGTTTCCCTTAACTTGATATGGCTGAATCGTTTTTTTTTTATTTATTTATTGTTTTTTTTTTACTATCAAATCTTTTGGCGAGGATATACTTAGCATCCGCCACCAACTCGTGGAGAGAAGTGGATGCCTATTGTGCGATTCCTGAAACTGCAGTATATGTCATCCTGTGAATCACTGTTTCACACGCTGAAAGGACTCAATGCAAGGAGATACGATGCGGTTATTGTGAAGTATCTGGAAGATAACTGTAACTGCAGCGGCTGTATAATATTTATAAAATATAATTTTATCCGGGTTATATTCGTATGTTTTTTTGCCATCGCCCAAGGGAACATTGCGTGTTCCGATTTGACCAACATGCCCTTGCCGAGACAGTACTCCTCTTCTTTGGAAATCTACCAGGTTCCTAAAGACACTGAAGGTAATAATGCAGGAACTAGGTGAAATTTTAAATTAAATTTGGGAGATGGTCATTTCGTCCAGCAGATGGAGAGAATGAGCGGATGAAGTGATATTAGAGAAATATGGTTGTTGACCACTTTCAGAACAACAGTACAGAACAAGATGTTCCACTTTAGACCACGCAAGATGAAGCATGGGCAAGGTAGATTTGAAGTTAGGCATGAACATATGAAAAGAAATTTTTTGTAATATTTAAAAATTAGCTCTTTGAAAACTAGGTAGAGGGTGATTCATAACTACTTATAACATAATTATCTCACCAATACCCTCTTCTGGGTCATCTCGGGTTATAATAAGGATTTGGCTTAGAAAACCACCAATTGCAAGTCACATTTTTTTCTTTTCATAGCATTTATATTTATTCGTTTACTCATATGTGCGCAGCATTCATTATTGGAGGGTGAACGAACCGTAGTAGCGGGGGGTCCTTCCATACCTCCCAGTCGGGTAGGAGGTCCGAGGGATATTCATTACTCCCCTGGAAAATTGTTTAAATAATATGCTGTCTAAAACATAACGTATTTTAAACAATTTTTGAATTAAAATTAAACCAAAAATTTAATACTCTTATTAACACTGGGCTGCAAAAAATATAAGACTGACTTATTAGCACCTCTGGAATTACCCCGTACACACGCCTATTTAATGGGCTTATAATATTTCATTTATATGATATTAATATTACCATTCACTTTTTAAAAAATTCTGTTATTATATAAATTTGTTGGCGTGTTACATAAATCATGCATATTTAACTGAAAATAAAGGTATATTATTATTATTACTGCGTGCCCAAATTATGTGCGTGATGTATATTTTTATCGCTTGTCGGATCCCTACGTTATTTATAAACCGTGAAATATTTCTAGGGTCGGCCAATTTATTAACTGTCAGAGTATTGAGAGGATGGATTCAGAAATCGAGGCTGTATGAAATATGTGGCAACACTGATAGCAGGCGCGAAAATTTGTAAGGGTTGAGTTTGGGTTGTTGTGTTTTTGGGTTTTGTTTGGGTGTGATGAGACAATTAATACATATTTCTGAAGAATAGTCAATGGAGATGAACTACATTAATAATGCTAGTTATACTTGATGTTTTCCTCCGTTCAGTGGATATGTGTGCTTTATTAGTTTTAGAAACAACAAATGATTTTGAAAATGAATGACTATAGAGCCTAAGTTTATTTAAATATTTAATAATTTTCTTCTGTTTTATAGAAAAAGATGTAGCTGGTATTATCACAGCAGCATCTGCTTATATTCTGGGTGTGCCTTTCCCTTTTCTTGGCGTAGACGGGATTAGTGCATGTCCTAACATATATTCTGAAGACGGAAAAACTAAAGTTGGGTGTCCTTTAAAAGCTGGTCAAGCCTATCAGTATAAAAATAGTTTTAAAATATTAGAAATATATCCTAAGGTAAGATACATCTATCAGTTTATTAGTTTTAATTATATTTAAAAACGTTCTATGTTAGGACCGGAAAATAGGATTTTTGCCAAGGGGGGATAGGAGGCAAGTTTGATTTTACCGCATCTTTCTCCTTCTCCTCCCTCGGAATAAAAGCCAACAGTTTTATAACAGTATTTTAGGGAATATATTTCGAAATAAATATCACCATCTGTTAAAATTGACTCATTTTATTGACTAAATTAAGGTCAAAAAGCAGAAACAAATATTTTTAACTTAACCTAAAAATATAATTTCGCTCGAACTTTGCCGCCCTCTATATTCTACCCGGGGCAAGTGCCCTCTCCCTCCCCCCCCCCCTCTATTGCTGGCCCTGTTCTATGAAAACGTATACCTCAAAAAGATTTATCAATTCATATGTTATTGTTATTTATTGATTTTAACGCTTTAAGTACATTAGCCTGTGGGGCAGACCCTGTTTACCGTTCACACCTACCCCCACTCCCAGAATAAAATCACCGAAGCTTCTATACATCGAACGGTTTACTATTAATTAACGATTTACAAGTTCTATATAAATAAAGGCAAATATTTGTAAAAAAAACTGAAATTTTATAATAATATGATATAGAGCATAAAATAAAAGATAGATTATGATTATTAAAATGTTGGCTAAAATTTTTGTTTTAAATATATATACACGGATTTTTCCAGTTTTCCTGGTAATACTATCCAAGCATCTTCCATATTTATTACAAAGTAGTTTTATAGGTTTTGATTATTATTGTAATATTTATTATGATTACAAATTAATATTTATATATATATATATATCTTCATATAATTCAGAGCTTTTTATTCACAGTAAATATAGCTATTGGAAGGTAAGCTTGCAGATATTTCTTTGAATATATGTGTATACAGGTGTATGTTGGTTTGAATGCTGATCAAACACGAGCTGCTGCCATGGACTTTTTTATTCATAAATTTACTTTAAGGATGATTTCAAAATTTCGGTCACATTGATGTCACACGTCAATAATAGGGTCAAATCACAAATGAAAGCATTCATATAATGTTTTCTTATGATCTAACCTTTTGGAAGCATACTTATCACTCAACGTTTATTAAAAATTTTAATTATATTATCCAGAAAGTAAAAAATGAAATGCTGATTTCTCACTCTTTACTGCTGTCACAACCCAGAAGTACTCATATAGTAAGGTGTACATTGTGAACTATTTTTGGGAGGAGCTCTAAATCTAGGGCAGTTGGGTAGGTTCGATATTCATATGAAGAAAAAAAAAAGATTAATGCAAGTCACCAAACTGAACCATTTTAATAGTTTCACTGGTGTTGATCCTCACACCCTAGAATTATTTTTAAAGTTATGCCAAACTAAATGAAAAGGGAAACTCAGTTCTGCTTAGAGTCCAGTTGCAAGATTGTGACCCTCCCCTATTTTTTTCTTCTAGATCTCTCTCCAACTTAGGTTAGATAGTAATCATGTTTTCAAATCCTTGAAGTTTAATTTTTATTCTCACTCCATAGTGCAATTATTTTCTTATAAAGATAAGTCAATTTTAATCAAACTTTGTAAGTACACTGAGTAAAGTTTGATAGTAATTTGTTGAAAAGTTTTTGGATTAACTCTGTTCCAAAAGCTTACCAAGCCTTTGCGCCCATGAAAGGCTGAAACCTCACTCTCTAGCTTTGCCCTACCTAGAAAATCCTAAATTCTTGGGCGTGAGGTTTGAATCTAGGGTGTAGTTTTTTCAATTCATAAAATTGATTGTTTCTAACATCATGACCACCAACTTTTTCTCTGACTAGTAATAGAATGAATTTAAGAGTTCATGGGGGAGACTAGCTACCACACATTTGTAGGTTTAGAATCGAATAATTTTACTTAATCAGTTTATGTCCGCATGATGGTACAGAAAGATCAATCTAATTAGGGATTGATAAATTATATGCCACTTCTAATTATAACTTTGTTTTTATTGAAAACTAGTTCAGAATGTTATACATTCATCTTCAGTACTAAAAGCACACAAAAATTCAAATATCAATTCATTTTGCTTTCGAATTTCGAATTTTGAACGTTTGTGTGTTTTTAGAACGGAAGATGAATGTATAACATTCGAAACTAGTTTTCAGTAAAAACAAAATTATAGAAATGGCAAATAATTTATCATCCCTAATTTTACTTAGTGTTTAAGCTGCGTGCAGAACAGGACGCTTCTCACTTGGCTAGCTGTACTTTGCCAAGTCCATGGTCAGCAGATTATTTCTCAGTGCTCTAGAGGAATGGATACCCAATATAGTTCATGAGTAGGCTCTCCGGTAACAAAGTACTATAAAGCAGCACTTAAAAACCTTTTTATCACTGCTCTTTAAAGTATAATATGATTACTACATTATTTATTGTTTATCTTCAATCAATTTGCCTTGAGGTCTATTAAAAACTCAATATTTTTTTCTATTTATTTTTAGACGTTTTCGGGGAAATTATGTTCCCCTCTTGAGCATCTAAATAACTGACCAAGTCTCATTTAAAGTACTAGTAGAACACACCCAACATTTTGGGATATTATTTAAATGCTTAGAGTATCCCCGAAACGTCTAAAAACAAATAGAAAAAAATATTGAGCTTATAATTGACCTCAAGGCAAAAGATAAACATATCATACGGAAGGTCAAAAATTGAAAATAATTAACATTATTTATTAGTAGGTATTACAACAAAAAATCAATATTCTACTAAATATAAAATATTAATCATAAAATAAAAACAATGTTCATAAAAATGAAAAAAACAGTGGGTGGTGTTTTTCCGTTGCCCTTACACATATAATCACCGGGCTTAGCATTATTCCTGTACGAAGTACGAATGACCAGTTAGTTTAAAATCAAAAATAATCTAAAACTCATATAGAAGTTAATTGACAAACAAGTTATATCATATTACCAGGATTATGTTTGGTTCATTAATCCATAATGCTGTAAAACGCAATACCGGAATCGTACTGTATTCAAGTTGCTGGCTAACACCATAACTACATCATTCGACAAAATATCAGTGGCAACCTGGAATCGTTCAGCACCAGATCACGGAAATGGGGCTTCGGATGGAGTTGGATGTGAACAGCAGATTCAGGAGTTACACAAGGAAATGATATTGACAACCTACCGCAAATGGTAGTGTTGCAGGAAAACACAAGAAACGTAATACGTTGTGCGATCGACGGCGAAGATATTTCAGGAGTCAAGCGTGTTCTTCCGCGCTCAGTTTTCTCGTTCAAAGGAGCCATGCAGATTTATCAGATGGTTTTTCAAAAAGTTAGCCCTAATGAATTCATAATACGGAAACTCAGCTGCTGTCATTCATTGCAGAAAGCATTTTCCAGTTATTTATTACTTTTCTGGTAGCATCTCAGAGGACCTGGTTTCATCATCACAATTAAAGAATGTGGAATGCGATGTTCTGTGAGGACCAACAACAGAGAACTAGCTGCCCGATGTTGAATGCTGAGTTCTTTCAGGACTATCATCTACAGAAAGACAACTTCAGGGTGACAAGTTCGATATGCTTCAAAAGCCTTCTAAAACATTTCGTTATGTTTGTAGAATGGAAAAACTTGATTGAAAAAATTATAAACTTTGCGTAAATTGCCTAAGAAGCTTTGAATACTCACAAACAATTCATAACAAGAGATAATGACGACTATGCGGTAAGCTTTAAGGATGTAGTCACTGCGATTCCTATACCTCGTATTATTCTGGCAAAAAGAAAAATAGTTAACTGTTTCGGCATTGATATTTGAAAAGTGAAAATGTGAGTTAATGCTAAGGAATTTTGTACTGGTTTTCTCTCAATATTTTCAAATGCATGTGATTGTGTGTTAACTCGGAATATTTAATTAAATTGTAAATGTTTTTAAAGACAATCAATCTAGTCTAGCTAGTCATGAAGACTGAAAAATGTGATACTGCATGCCTGTGATTCTACATTTGTAGGTTCAATTATTTTCCACATGCTCAAATTTTACTTCCGTTTAATTTTTATATGAAACTACTGTATTGAAATAAAGATTTCAAAAATAAAAAGTTGATCATGTCTCACCCCCTAGAAACATACCTCACTCCCTAGAAATTTGTTTTTCAAAATGGCGTATCTATTTACAGGTTGATGATTATGTATGCTCACGTTAGAAACTTCCTAAGAAAACCAAAAATTTTGCTAAGAACTGAAAAAATACGCTAATTAAAAAAAATATATAAAAAGTTGATACCAAAGTATGACCGAAATTTTGAAATGACTCTTATACTGAATAATATGGTGATGGTAGGTACATGTTTATTATTAGTCCATGCTGCCTTTCTTTCTAGACCCTTCTGTCTCATATAGCAAATCTAGAAGAATAATTTGTAAATTGAGGAATATGGGGTAAGTCCGCAATCGTTTCGATAAATCCAAATCCAAACCTTGAACTGATAAGAAATGCCCTTTTAGGGGGCATGAATTTAAACACCAATTTTTCACAAGTCAGCCACGAAAGTTCACTCGTATAACGAGTTGTCAATACATTTATTCTATTATGTTCCACATCCCACTTTCATGACGTTACTGAAGATTGTAAAATGTGAAGTCGTTTAACTCTTTTTAATGCTTATAACAGTAAAATTATCCTTTGAAATCGAACCATCTTTCATTTGCTCCACAACCTTCACTACTGATTGAATAACGAGTCTTCTAGATACTTCGTACGCACTTACCCCTTAGGACAGGGGCAAGTGCGTCATGGAGGCTACTAAAGTGAATTATCAATATCATTAAAATGGACGTGAAGCCATCCACCTACGTGAGCCTAATCGTCTCAGAAACATTTTAAAAAAAGGAAGAAAAGGAGAAAATCTTGCTTCAAAAATAAAGATTTAACAGTTACTTAGAGTCAAACATTGTAAAATCTAGTAAGCCCTTACCCCGCATCTTTTCAACATCAAAAAAAAAAATCCCATAAGATTGCGATTATCTTTCATTGAAAACCGACGACGTCATGTTCTTGCATATTTTCGTTATCCTGTAATTGGTTACTAAGAACTTGCCTTTGACAAACTATTGAAATTGTTATATCAGAAATAAAATATACTGAAGATTCTTCAAGTTTTGGCCCGAAATAAATATCTAAACTTACCACATACATTTCATTTTCAAAAAAACTGTTGGTTATCGTACTTCTTAAGTACCCCGCCGAGAGAAAAGAGCACGGACCTTTGGCTATCTTAAATGAAATTGATATCACCAATTGGTGGAATTTCCATAACTTCATTTAACAAAATAATGACTACCATAACTGGCCAATGAATAATGTTGGATTACTTTCGAATGAAACAACACTTAAAAGTCACATGTCGTGCAAAAAACAATTAACATCTACGCGTGCATATTCTTATGTTTTATACTTCAATTAGTCGTCATGAGGGCCTTCGTGCTGATTATAATTAAGGATGTTCCCAGGTTTCATTTTTGGTATAATACCTTTTGTACCAAACAAAAGATTATATTTTCATTCTTGGATCGATTGCGTTCATCCCAGAAGACATTCCTAATTTTAATATTGACACTTAAGACTAAATGTACCCCTATTGGTGAAGCACCAAAATTAGTTGAATTTTGAAGTTGATTTTCTCAGGAACAAAGCCTCTGATATGCAATCTGTAAACGGATTTGTCCAAATCTATCTATGGTAAATATATGTTGTCAAAATATATCTATGGCCCTCTAGATAAATCAATTTTTTTGATCTTTCTTTATTAATTAAAAATTTGATGATGATATAGGCATCCTGAAAATGCAAATCTCCGGAAAATAAATTTATCAGTAGAGACCGGATTTTCGTGCAGTAAAAAATTCAAATCGGGAAAAACCGTGCACAAAGAACCCAATAAGTGTAAAATTGTATGTGTGTGTGTATATATATATATATATATATATATATATATATATATATATATATATAATTTAACACTTTTTGTGTTATTCGTGTCCGATATTTCACGATTTGAATTTTGAACTAGTTTTTTATTACACGAAAATCCGTTCTGTTGTTATCAGAAAACTAAATAAGGAGCTGTGGGAAAAAAAAAAACTTGATTGAAATTGTCAGTAAATTTGAGGTGAAAGTGCTAGTGTCTATATGTATATTTGTACAGCTTGGAAAACCATTTTGAAACGCCACCTTTTTTGAGGTGGCAGACAAGTGCAAATCCTGAGGGTCGTATCTTATGGATATATGAGTTTTCTTTAAGCAAGACACAACATTTCGCCTCAGCTCTTGGAGTAAGTTGACAATAATACAACAAACCAAAAAAATAAGGGTTATAATGTTCTACTGTTTGTAAACAAAGTTTTGGCTTTATTCTTCGTTTCCTCTAATTTGTCTAAAAGAAAATAGTAACCTACTTATAATTGAATTTGTCAAGAAATGTCTTGAAAAAACATTTTTACGACTATATTCTAAGATATTTTTTCAGTTATAATCAGTGGCAAGAAATGATTTTCTTTGTTGATTTGTTTCTTCCTATTTGAAAGTGTGAAACTACCAAAAGGACAAACATCCATGAAAAACAAATAAACAATAACAACAAAACCAATAATAATTTATCACTTTTCAAATTCAGAAATATCTAGAGAACCTTCGACCAAAATTTAGCTTATGTGTCTTTCACTTTTCAGGTTGGGGCCATTTCAATGTGAAAATATGTTTCTCGATTAATATATATAAACCAGTAATTTCAGATACATTTGTCTGTTCATTTGTGACAAGGTCGCAATTTATAGCTGCTTAAATTTGGGAACGAATTCGGAATATACTTTTTGACGCGGTTCCAACGACGTAATTCATTGACGCCGCACAGTGGGCTGTCCAACACAATCTAGCGGAACAAAATTCAAAAAATTGATGGAAGATATTTGTTATAAAATATAATTCTAAAGTGAGACTAGGGTTCAGGTATATTAGAAATAACCATATTAGCCGAGTGCAAAGCCACCGAACCAAGATAAAGAAATAAAGAGTCGATGCCTAATCCCTTCAGGTTGTCTTAACTGGTAGTATATCTTTGTGATTGACAGCATCAACAGCTAATAAATACCACATCTTTAGGTTTTTTAATTTTTTTTAAAGATTTTTTCTAAAATATGGATTAATACCCTAGAGGTAAGCCGATTTAAAATGTAACAAATCAATTCATAAAAAGTTGCGGTAGATTTGTAAATATTTGTTTTCCAATTGAGTAGAACTTTAAATGAAGATCACTGAAATACAAATTGTAAAATGTTATAACTTTCTCAGAACATCTGAGAACATCATAATATATATATTTTCTGTTTATACCAGCCATGCATTTTACATATTTACCTAAATTCAACTTCATTTTCATTCATTCATTCATTTTGCCTCATTTTCAATTATATAATTTTGTTCATTTCAGTTGCGAAACATGTGATTAAAAAAAATTAACTTTGTATTGTTTTAAGGGACCAAAAAGCAATTAATTGACCAGATCAAGAGTTCAGTGATATCTTGTATGAATATTTTAAAAATAAATTCAACCTAGGATTTCTGAGTGTCATGGCCGCAACTGAAATAATACTAAGTTATCGCTCTGCACTGATCCAGTAATCGTAGTGGTATTAGCTCACGTACTGCTCAGAAACTTTGTAAATATTGATTTTATACAACGGAATGATTTTATATAACATGAACAATGTCACAATAACTATTAGTGAGGTGAGTGCTTCCTAATTAACTTTAACAGTGAGAAGTTGTGCTCATAGACCAGAGATCACCCACGTGGCAGAGCAGTCTGTTGCCTGCTGGCTACTGGCCTCTGGCTATCATCGCCTGGAACAATCTGTTATCAGATCTCAGATAGCTCAGTGGTCTAGGCGTCGTTTACCTGTTCTCGTCATCTGTTCTCACGAGTTCGAATCCAAAGACTTTATACATTCTTTTTTTTTTTTTTTTTTTCGTTTTATTTCTTTTTGTACATAATTGTAAATATTTAGAACTTAAATTTTAATTTTATATTTATTTATTTTTTTTATTTATCATATTTTTTTAAAACTATAATTCAGAATGTCTACTGATAAATTATCCAGCATGGAAACGGGTGAAGAGACCGCCTTCTCTGAAATTAGTGAAACTGATTCTCAGTATCTGAAAAGACGAACTCTCCAGAAACGCCAAAGAAATGCTAGTCCTGGCTCCGCTGGGAACTCGCCAAATAAAAAAAAGAATAAAAAAGGAAAGTCTAAACAGGCATTACCTCCGCCTGAAACCCGCAGTAAATCTGCAGCCAACCAAATTGAAACAAGCCCGACAACATCAGCCATTCCTACCAGCAATCAAACAGCCCTCAATAACACTGCTACTGAATCATCCGGACCACGGAAATCCGCTGAACCTGAGCCACCACCAATTTTTGTTACCAATATTCGTGACTTCATGGCATTTGGTAAAGAAATATCTGAATTAATTGGACAAACAAATTTTAAATGTTTCTCCAGGATCAATGATATTAAAATTAACACAACCAATAAAGACAATTACAAAAAACTTATAAATCATTTATCCGAAAAAAATTTCGTCTTTCACTGTTTCCAGCTAAAAGAAGAAAAGCCATTCAGAGTAGTTTTGAGGGGACTACACACCTCCACCCCCACTACAGCCATCAAGAATGACATCGAAGAATTAGGATTTAATGTGCGACATGTTTCTGGTGTGATCCATCCAACTGAAAAGTATCCATTACCCTTATTCTTTGTTGACCTGGAGCCAGCTCCCAACAATGCTGAAATATTCAAAGTAAGTAGACTTGTTTACTCGAGCATAAGATTCGAAGAACCCAGAAAAAGAGCGGAAATCGTCCAATGCACCAAATGCCAAAATCTTGGACATACTAAAGCCTATTGTCACCACCAGGCCAGGTGCGTCAAGTGTGCTGGCCCGCACGCATCTGATATTTGTCCAAAGCCTCGTACCACACCAGCAAAATGTGCTTAATGCAGCGAAGGCCATCCAGCAAGCTATAAAGGATGCATAGTATATAAAAATATGCTGAAACAAAAATCTGTAAGCTTAGCTTTCAAACAGCAAAATCAAAGGAATGTAGTTCCTGAAGAAGAAATACCTGGCCCTTCAACGAGGAGTGACCTTGTGACTCAGCGTATTTCAAGAATAAATACGAATAAAAGACCCACGGACTCTAAAAGCATGGTTCAAACATACTCCGATGTCACCACAAAACATCTACCTGAACCACAGGCGCCTCAAACCTCCTTTTCCCAACCTCAGACCTCCTACTCTCAACCCCAGACCTCACATCCTCAGCCTCAGACCTCTTATCCTCAGCCTCAGACCTCCCAACCTCATCCTAAAATACCAAAAAATGACATAGCCCCTAAAAATGTTTCACTGAGAGTGAAATTACCTCCACCTACCCCAGTACAAATCAATCCCAAACTTCCACCTCTATCCCAATCTTCCTCTCAGTTTAATCCCTCACCAGAAGCTCCATTAAACATGAACCCCATACAACAATCCCAAAAGAGAATTCAACCCCCAACTAGACAGGATAATCCTCCACCCCTAGACTCTACCTTCTACTCCTATCCAAGCCAAACCTCATCCGATATAACATCAGTCCTTCAATCCTTCCTTCGTGATCTACAAGACACGATCAGACCACTCATCACCCTCCTTACTCGAATCCTTACAGAAATCCCGTTCAATATCCCAAGATGAACCAGAAGCCCCTAGCTATCCTATTGTGGAATGCAAATGGCCTCAATAACCATCGAGACGAACTTGACATATTTCTCCATGAAAATTCCATAGACATCGCACTGGTGACTGAAACCCATTTCACAACACAATCTTACTTTTACATACGTGACTACATCACATACAGATCAAATCACCCAGACAACACATCCCACGCAGGCTCTTGTATCCTTATTCATAAAGCCTTACCTCATTCCCAGATTCCATCCACTCCAACTGACACCATTCAATCAACCTCTATAACCTTGTCCGCTCAGCCGTTTAACGTTACATTCTCAGCTGTGTAATGCCCTTCTGGTAATTCCCTGACCTATGATCACCTTGATTCCTTATTCCGATCCTTTGGTCCGCGTTTCATTGCTGGTGGAGATTACAACGCTAAAGATCAACGGTGGGGATGTCGAACGTCCAACACTCGTGGCAGGATTCTTTCCTGTGTCTCAAACTCCAATAGTTATTCCATCCTTTCACCCATGAACCCTACTTATTGGCCTACATCCTTTAAAAAACGTCCCGATATCCTTGACATATTCATTACTTCTCAGATACCCTCCTTACAATCTACAATCAAATCCATTGATGACCTATCCTCACATCATAGTCCAGTTCTGCTTCTCATGCATTCAAATACTGTTCCTAAACCTTCTCCTCCTTCTCTGATTACAGGACTGGTTAACTGGGACGAAATCAATAACAATACGTCACACCCTAAAATCATAAATTCCCGTGAAACTAACTTACCACATCATATTCACACCTTATTAACAGAAAAAAGGCGAGCAAGAGCAAAGTGGCACAGAACAAGATATCCATCGGATAAAACTCATTACAATTAATTAACTAACAAACTGAAAATAGAAATTAGAAAATACAAAATTCAAAATTTACACAACTTCACAGAAAACCTTTCTACTACTGATAAATCTTTATGGATCACTACGAAAAAGCTACTGAAATTCAAAACCTTTAATCACCCACTCTTTACTGAATCCTTGACCTGGTCACGATCGGACGAAGAAAAATCCCAAATATTTGGTGAACACCTTTTCAAAATTTTTAATCCTCATCCTGACATCCTAAACCCTACCCACCTTGAGCATGTTGAAGCGGAATTAACTATCCTTCTACAAATGTCCCTTCCACCTAAAGCGTTTCACCCTTCTGAAATAATCAATATCATCCACAAATTGCCTTCCAAAAAAGCTCCTGGCCACGATCTCATCACATCCCATATCCTAAAACAGCTCCCTCTAAAAGCTATACTACTTCTGACCTATATATATAATGCTGCACTCCGATCCACCTATTTTCCCGATCCTTGGAAACTGTCTATAATAAAAATGATACCAAAACCCAAAAAGCCACCAGAATAC
The DNA here is from genome assembly GCA_948150685.1 of Rhaphigaster nebulosa. Taxonomy (NCBI): domain Eukaryota; kingdom Metazoa; phylum Arthropoda; class Insecta; order Hemiptera; family Pentatomidae; genus Rhaphigaster; species Rhaphigaster nebulosa. Next base: position 161,150,486 of record OX411307.1, read on the forward strand.
TCATCCTCCTATCGCCCTATCTCCCTTTTACCTATCATGGGAAAAATCCTAGAAAAACTCATGCTAAAACGCATTTACCCAATCCTAGATTCATTTCACGTGATTCCTGACCACCAGTTTGGATTTCGAACATCTCATTCTGCTATCCAGCAGTGTCATCGTGTTGTGGATGTAGTATCCTCTACATTGGAGCGCGAAATGTACTGCACGGGAGTCTTTCTCGACGTTGAACAAGCTTTTGATCGAGTCTGGCACCCGGGTCTGCTTTACAAACTCCGTCAATTCCTCTCCCCTACATATTACCTGTTAATCCGTTCCTACCTAACTGACAGAACCTTCAAAGTAAATCACAACTTTGCTTACTCTTCCCTCTTTTCTCAATCCGCTGGTGTCCCTCAGGGTAGTATCCTAGGTCCTATTCTCTACTCGGTGTATACAGCTGATATCCCAACCCATCCAAGCACTCTCCTCACTACATACGCAGATGACACATGTGTGTTATCTGTGAATAATGATCCAACTCTTGCATCCCAAACCCTGCAGTCGCACATAATTTCCATTGAAGAATGGTGTCAGAACTGGAGAATTAAAATAAATCCCAATAAATCCCGACAGATCACTTTTACCCTTCGTCGCAAACCCACTTACCAATGGGTAGCTCCTTCTCACATCATTATCAAGTGTCATATACTTATTATCACATTTACTTCTTGTATATTCTTATACAGTTGTAAATTTCTGTAAATAAATAAAAATAAAAAAAAAAATTCAACCTTAAGGATTCTCCTAAATGCCAAAGAGAAGAATCTCTTCATCCTTACTTTTGTTTTTTAAAGTTTTAAAGCTAAACTGGATTTAGTGCAATCGTAGCTTTACCAAATTACAGCGGAAGCATAAAAAATGGTTGGATCAAGAAATTGAAAATTCAAACCTGGCTTTACCTGATCTCAATTTGCCTTCAACATCTTTTGGCAGGCCTTCAAAAAGTTTCAATGAATGCGGTCCTTAATCAAACGAACAAAAGTCTAGCCTTCACTGAGACAATGGTCAGCAAGGGAACTCTGTTAAGCAGCTGAATAAAAATTAAGCAGTCAGGGATGCTACATTGATGGTGAAGACAATTTCGACATCACCAATAAGAGCCGGCAGGAATTTTCTAGAAAAATATCTATGGCACATTCAGAAGAAAATATTTTTCACAATTTTTTAATATCCTCTGATCCAGTGATCTCATATGCCAGACCATTACCTACAACAATTTAGCTGTTCTAAAGAAATATTGGAACTTAATCATATTTAGGAGATACAAGATAACAGCATTGTAAGTAGCAGCAGTGATAATGAAAGCGATTTGGGCATTTAAGTAATGTATCACTATAATTTTTGTATACATGTTTAGTTTTGGTAAGGCTATTTATTAATTTATTACAAAGGTTAATTGTATTTATTTAAATTGCATTTTTTTTTTTTTGAGAAAGTAATTTGTTTGTATTTTTCTGATTTTTTTTTAATTTACGTGGTAAGATATCTTCTGAAATTCATCTTTTAATGACGTACAAAAACAATTCTGAATTAAAATGATCTTTTTCAGACCATGTAAAAATAATTTTGACCTATAAAACATAATTAATTCATTTATGTTGACTTTTATCCCGCTAGATTACTTATACAGCCCACTGTGCACCGGTGTTGCCAGTTGCTAAACTACAAAAAAAGTTGTTTGGTATCCGTTGCCAAAAGAGTACACTTGTCTGTTAACATAAAGCGTTACATAATGGCTTTCCATGCTGTACAATCATTCAGATATACACTAGCATTTTCACCGCAGATTTGCTGAAAATAAAACTGTGAGAAAGTCCGTATATGTAGTCAGTAAACACTGAAAAGAGAAAATATTTCAATAAAGAAAGTTTTTTTTTCCATAGCCCCTGATTTAGTATTTTGATAACTTTATTGTCTGGAAATTCTTTTTCTATAGATTTTAATTTTAAGTTTGCCTATATCATAATTAAATTCCTAATTAATAAAGAAAGATGTCTTCTTTGTAAATCTATATAGTATTGGAAAAAATTGCATTTATCAAGAGGGACCACCTGCTGACTTCGAGTAAAGAACTCGTAATGCGCCAAGGAATGAAAACATCTCGAATTACGAAGAATATCTAAGCACAAAGCGTTTCATTGGTTAATCCATAGTTTTTCACTAATACAATTATATAATAAACCAAAGATAAAGTTTGAGATGTTCAAGAAATTCGAGGATTGAAACGGGAGTCGACTAAGTATATATTTTTTTTTTGTTATTTTGCGTAGTCGTGTTTGATATATTTTTGACTAAAGGGCTATTAGTGAGTTTTTTTTTAATGATTAATTCGCTAGATATTTTTTTTAATTTCCAAAATAATTAGTTAAAAATGTATGAACCAATTAGCGTGAATTTAATTTGGGTCTTGACAACTAATCCGTTTACAAATTGCAATCCCCTTAAAAACTTTATCTAATGAAAAGCACGGCATGAGTCTTGCATTGCTGCTCCTATGAGATGAAGAGATACTAACACTGGTCTCATGTTTGAAACAGAATTTTTGAAGGCATTAAACCAATATAAGTTGATTGGAGTTGTAGTAAGTGGAGCTTCGTATATATTCAAAAACCACTTATGAACTACATTTTTACTAACGGGAAAGACATTTTCATTTTAAAAGGATGAATTAATCAACGATTAACAAACGAGTTATATATCAATTAAATGAGTTATGTAGTAAATATTTCTTGGAACAAAAAGGCCAATGTCCAAATCATAGAAATTTGATTGACAGCAAGTATAAAATCAGGGAAGGATATGCATGATTTGTTAAAAGGGCCATTGTCCTCCCACGGAATAGACAACGCCCTCCTATGTCCCAGGGGAGGACAATCGTCCATTAAACAATTAATGTATATCCTGCCCTGATTTTACTCCAATTCACTGCAGTCACTTGAATTTCTAAGATTTGGACATTGGCCCTCTTTGTTCCAAAGTACAGGTTTATGTTTATGTGTAAATAGTGGGGTATTTAATGTGTGTATAGCCACGTCTATATGAACTACCTACAGGTGCTTATGTATTTATAGTATTAATTATAATATTATATATACTTACGGTAAAATTATTAAAGCATCGTCGCAATTATTAACTGTAAGGATACGCTCAGACTGCTGTTAAAGTCGAGGATACACAGACAAGCTACAAGAGTTGTTATCCTTTCTCTGCTCACCGATATTATTTCTATCGCTGAATCCTATGTAATATTTTATAATTAGTAATGTGTAAAAATTAACTTATAAGTGTTATATAGAGCATCCTATAAGCTGTCTCACTTGCAGATTCGAAGGGAAATAATTATTATTCAATTCTATTCATTTAAACAAAGAAAATACGGGATGCCACCCTGAGATCTCAGCAGCATGGATTATTCTGATTAATCTTAGTAATAGGACCATAACATATATTGCAAATAAATATAAAACAATTGTAAGAATACTCCATAAAACAATTTACACCATCAAAGAAAATTTATATCCCTTTCTTCTCAAAAGATATTCGTATTGATTGAGGAAAGTTAATAATAAAATTTATCAATAAAACGAATAAAAATTTAACCATAAAGAACAGTATATTTTAATATAAAAAAACAAAATTAACTTTTAATACTTAAGAATGCGCTGATCTGTTCATATATTTTATCAATAAACAATAACTAGATGTAATTAGGCGTTTTCTTGCCCATTCAGAAACTACAATTTATATGGAAACAAGGCTACATGAGATGTGATTAATTGATGTCGACCACTACTCATTCTCTCTTCAAATGCTATCTCCTTTTGATATTCAGTCTCCTCAGAGAATATTATTAGTAGCCGAAAATGACGGTATTATTACCTGTGCAAGTATCGTTGCTGCTAATAACCTATATTTTTGTACAGTATGTAAGCTCTATTCCCTAAAACTAAGACCTGTTAACAGTTGTTTCTGGTAGCTCCGCGCGTCGCTTCTACAGACACCAGGTAATTTTAATGCCATCCCAATTATCTCGTAAATTGACGAATCTACAGAAAAAATGAGTAGGACGATTTTTGTTGAATATTTATTTGACTTTATTTTTGGTACAAATAATTTTTTCCGCGAGAATTGCGAGATATTAGAAAAAAAAAAACACAAGAAAAGGTGCATTATTTTACTATTATTTTTAATAATAATAATAATAATTTTTTTTTTTCGATACTTTCAAAAAGGTTTTTTTCCTGGTGAGGGTGGAGGGATCAACTCCAACTACTTCAGGTCAGGTTTTGTAGTTCCATTGTACACTAAGGAAACTCCTTGCAGTGTTCAACACCATAGCTTTCTGGGCATCATGTCTGTCAGCGTTCAGTCGCTTCCAAAGTGAGCACAGGTATCAGACCATTGCTGGAGATCAGGATTGCCCTCACAATTACTTTATCCAGTCTGTACAGACATTCTTTATTCTTTCTGCACAGACTGAATTAGTGGTACCATCATTTGGCACAGTATCACATATTATTATCTCAGCTCTTTTCATACAACCATCAATCAATATGATATCTGGTCTATTATAAACGACTGATCCAATACAATTTTATCCCTTCCCTCTGGATGAGGTGTTTAGGATTATATTCATGATACGGCATCTAAGTCAATCAATAGTTTTCTTTTTAGACCAATCACCTGGTGATAGACTTTGGCTACATCTTCAAGCCTCTTGAGATATTCTGTGCCAGCCATGATAATTTAAAAAATAAATTAAGGTTTGTATCAAGTATGCCCCCAATAATCGTTTTTATTTCATGATCAGTACTTTGTTAATGGAATGAGTTGTTAGAGAATGAAATAAATAAACAAAAAATTATTGGAGAATGAGTAGATATTAAACATTACTTGCCCTATTGTAATTATTATTTTGCCTATTTTTATGTATGCATTACCCATTCTTAAATTATTAACTTATATTTTAATGTTTTGTCACTCATTATCTACACCTTAAGACATGCTAACTATACTAACTAATTTGACTTTTTTCAGATAAGAGTCATCATCCATTGGGCTTTAACAAATAATGTCACACATGAACATTTGCTCTGCTTTGAAGTACCAGCAAAAATTGCTTAGGCAAACTATCAATAGATTATTGTCATGAATTTCAGTTTTTTTAAAAATGTTACAGAAAATGATAATATCCTAACAAAAAAAAAAAGTTCTGGAATAATAATTATAGTACTTTATTATATTTTATTTTGAAAGTAAACTCCAGTACATGAAGAAGCATTATGTCGTAGTAAGTAAGCATAGTCCTCACTATGCTGTTTAATAAACATTAGTTAAACTTATATATGTGTATGTACGTATATAAACTGTTATATTATATATATATATATATATATATATATATATATATATATATACACTATTAGAATTTATATATGTATTTGAAAAAATATCATTAAAATAAAAAAGGCAAGAACTGGTCTGGAAAAATGCACCATGATAGATATATTGCATTAAATTATTCTACTGAACGTAAAATGGAATACAAATAAAATTTCAAAAAGAATTTCAAACAAACAAACATATATATATATATATATATATATATATATATATATATATATATATATATATATATACTGAAAAACCCATCGCATTTCTTTATTATCCTTACATTTATTATACTTCTTCAACTAATATTTCAGAATATTCCTCTGTGTTCAGGGTTCTGTCTTCTAAAAAACTCTAATTACACATATCTAATAGCTGAAAATAGTTCCTTATGTCCATATAATATTATTTTGTCAAATCAGTAAATTTTAGCACTAAATTCATATACAAGGAATGTCAACTCTGATTTAATATCAATGTCACATTGGTGAAAAAAGTTTAAGAAATGTAATGATAATAAAGAACTATGATGGGAAGTTCAATTTCACGAAATATATGTAGCATATTAATATTAAACTTCCATAAGATATTAGAATTTATATAATATGAGATTAAAATAAAAATATTGATATTAAATAAAATATTTTACAAGTCAAGTGGACATTCAACAGCTGATAGTATGAATAATATCATAGGACATTAGTATACCATGAACCAATTATAGTTTTTTTAGTACCCAAGTAAAACAAGGTATTAAATTAAAAATAAAAAAATTTATTCATTTAAAAGAAATAAAATTAATTAGAATATTATATGATTTTTGTTTCTAAATTTGTTTGTATACAGTCACATCAGGTGATAAATAAATTAGTAACTAAGATATAAATTTCATTTATTTAAATTTAAGTAATGTTATAAAAAAACAGTTTGCATCTAATTACTGTTATCACATAAGTAAAAAGTTAATTAATACTTAAACTTCATAAGTTAAATAAATATTCTTTCAACCCAATCATAAATATTTAACACTGATATACAAGATTTATAGTTCTTTCTATAGAGAAAACTTCTAGGTTTCAAGAATTCATCACTAAACCTTATATCTTGTTAATGGTCCTTTTTATAACAGCTGTTGAATTTTGGCACAAATGGGGTATGTTAAAGTATGTGAATTTTGTCAATAATAAACAGAAATAAATTAATAAAAGGTGTAAATTTAATCATTTGTAAGACATATCCGTATTAAAATTAACTTTTCCAAATTATAAAATACTATGGATTACAAAAAATAAAAATAAAATAAAGTTGAATGTAAAGATTGTTCTGATATATTTTGAAAAGTAAGGTATTACTGTAATATCTTTTTGTTAATTGATAAATATTTTATCTATATAGAATGAATCAAAGATGTCCTATACTTGTAGTAATGTATATGATATGTCTTTGTTATGGTTAACTTTTTTATATTACATAATACAATAGAATAAAGTTAATAAATAATGTTGAATGTAAAAATTGCTCTGATATATTTTGAAAATTGAATTAGAATTTTTATGTTAAATTATAAATATTTAATCTAAGCAAGCTCAAAACTGAATCCTCGATGTACTAATTCAGTACCAGTCCTACCACTTTGACTTAGAGATACAAAAGGAAATACATTAAAAATAATTCCTACTCTTAATAAGTAAAGTTTGTTGTACAACCAACCATTCATGACAGTAAATCCTAATGGTACTTTCAAAGCTAAGAATGATAAAATAGTATTTCGGTTTATTCAATTATTCCAGCAGCTGGAAAAAAATAGAAACAAGTATCAGAGTATTTGTACAGAATAATTATATATATATATATATATATATATATATATATATATATATATATATATATATATATAAATTATAAATATAAAAATTATAAATATAAAAATTATAAATATAAAATATATATGTAAAAATTGTCATATATATACATATATATATATATATATATTGTAGTATTTATAACGGTTCACCTCAGATGCGCCCTTTGGTTGTCGGTCGCTTCTCTAGCTGTCTTTTACCTTAAACACACCGTAAGGTTACCTTAGTTGTGAGAGGGATCACTCTCGATCAAATAATCCGCCTACCTGCCACTACTCTCCTCTGTCCTGAAGGTACTTATAAGAGGGGTGAAAAGCTAAGGGGGTTAGAAAGGAGGTAGCTTGCCAGTGCAACGCTACCCTTACCCAGTTGGGTGGCTGCCGGGGTTAGTTCCAAGGGATAAGCATGGACCTCGGCAGCTGTAGGCGCTAACTAAGCAAGCAAGGAAGCCCGGGAGGAAGGAAGGTAGAGGTGCCGAGTGCCGGGGTTCTAGCCCGACAATCTCGAGGAAGGAAGGAAAGAAGGGAGGCCGAGTGCCGGGGTAAGCTAGCCCGACAATCTCGAAGGACCCTGAGGACCGGGGTACGAGCCCGACCACTCAAGGAGGAAGGAAGGTAGAGATGCCGAGTGCCAGGGTGCTAGCCCGACAATCTCGAGAAAGAAGGAGAGCTTGATAGCACAACGCTGCCTTTACCCAGGGTTAGGGTGGCTGCCGGGGTTAGTTCCAAGGGATAAGCATGGACCTCGGCAGCTGAAGGCGCTAACTAATCAAGCACAGGAAGGGACAAGGTATGAGAGAGAGAAAGGAAGAGAGAGAGAGAGAGAGGTAGGTAGGTAAGGGTGGAAAAGAGAACACTGGCGGTCAGCCACACTAGGTCTTGCTAAGCTTCGACCCGGAGGTGTTCTGATCTGGCCTTTAAATCGGAGCTCTATTTATACCAGTATGCAATGACTGCTGGGTAATCTCTATTTTGAGAAGTCTAACATATATATATATTTTTCTTGGTCATATCAGCACACCTTTTGGTCTTATTTTTATTTTTATAAGTACAATATTCATTACAGTACATTTTAAAACACATTTAAAGTTAATAACCATCTTACATATAATTTAATCGTCGATAAAAACAAAGCCTACTAAAAGTATAGTGAGTTAGTTCATTTGGTGGTGGGTAGATGGCGCTCTCAACCCACTCTTGCAGCCCACGGCTCTTGTCATTTCTATGCCAGCTCTTGACCGAGGAGGAGGTCGTTCAGCTGCTCACAGTGCGGCGTTAGTTCAACCGACGGCCAGTAGATCGCGCTGCCAGCCATCTCCCTCAGTCCACAGCCCTTGTCATTTTTATACCGGCCTTCGATCAAGAAGGTTCTGCCGGCTTGACTAACAGCTGTTCCGCGTGTTACAATAAATATTTGAATTACATTAATCTTTAGTATCTAACTAAACTAACGTGTTCTTTTAAGAGATATCACGTATTAATTGTTAATGACACAGCAGAAGGGCCTTTTTTAAAGGTATTATACAATAAAAGAAAAGGGCCCTATTTTAGGATGCTACAATATATATATATATATATATATATATATATATATATATATATATATATATATATATATATATATATATATATATGACAATTTTTACTATTCCGCCCTTAATTAGAATTAATGTGGAAGATGAAAAAGAAAAACCAATTATTTATTGAGTCTTAGAAAAATCATACATACCTTTGAAACTTCTTCTAACTTCTAAATCTATTTCTAATAAAAACGTTTTTCCCCTGTATACCACTCAACAGATCTAAGTTTGTGAAATACTCAGATAAAATAATCCTATTTATTGGAGAATGAAGACATTTTATGATATTAAATTAAACAAAAATTTGGTATACAGGTTGGTTAGGATCCTTCATTCAAGGGTGGACAGAGGAATGTTGAGTGAGCAAATCGAGAATGTGGAAAGGCTTTTTGGTTTATGTAAAGGCATATAAATGATATTGTAAGTGGTGGATGTTGTCAGGAAGATCATTAATATAGATTAAAAAAAAAGAAGGCTGGAGAGTGAGGAAACCTGATTACCTAGTATAACAAGGAGATTAAAGGAGGTAGATTCGTCAGGAATGATAACTGTTTGGGAAAGGAGCAGAGCCAATATAAAATGCAATAGAATAAGGAGTGGTTATAAAGTTTTAAATGTCAGATACTTAAAGCAATAGAACTTAAGTTTGTAAATAAATAAAAATTTTCTCTCCATGATTAAATAGATTTTAAGGAAAAATACTAGATTTTAAATTGATATTAAGTACTCACATTAATTTTAACTTAACAGAAATTTGTTTTTTAATTTATGAATAAGCTTCTTCTTTTTTTTTTTTTAATTTCAAAAACTTTACAAATAATAGGTAGTGTTAGTTAATAAATGCTGAAATTAAATATATAAGAAAACAATTTAAATACATACTATTAGGCATGCTGGCTATAGTTGAAAGAAGAACTGATGATGTAGAAATGACCATAACTTGGAGTGTTGATGAAATAGGTATAAGACAAGTCAAAAGGGTCTCAAAATAATAGCAGAAGCCAAAATTTAGGAGGGGAACCTATAATGAAAAATATTTAAACCATGTACACATACATACATATACAGAGAGAGAGAGAGAGAGAGAGAGAAAATAGAATAGAAAAGAAACTTTATTCTGGGATGAAGTCCCTTAAGAATAACAATGTTGTATAAAACAAAAAAAAACATTTCTGGCTTACTTATTAAAATTAAAAAAATCCTTGTGAAAGAATAATGACGAGTACTAATAAAAAAGAACAGCGAGAGAGAGAAAAAAAATTTATTCATCCGTTTAAGAAAAACTTAATCATTAAATAATTATTTACATCTCATAATGAAAAAAAAATTACATAAAATTACATTGTCATATGGTAAAGAAAAAATAAATGAGCAGGTAAGAAAAAAAAGTCTTGATAAAAATTAAATATAAGGAGTATATTCAAATCTCTTCAGAACCAAATTGTAAATGGATTGCTAGAAAAAATAATAAATAAATAAAAATGAAAGAATATTTGGGATTTAAAAATCAAAAAATGAACTAAATGAAATTAAATGTATATTCATTCACATAAAGCTTGTGTGAATCTAGATACTGATGCCTTACAGTAAAATTCTATGTTGAGCCAGCGTCCGACTGTATTGTGAAGAGGTAATGGAATAAGAGGATTTTGAATGTGGATAAGGAGGAGGCATGCTGAGTTTTAAGAGGGAAGGAGTTCCAGAAAGTGGTGGAGCGGACAATAAAGGAGTTTTGAAATGAGGCAGATCTGTAAAAAGAGGTATAAAGGTCAGAAGGTCAAGATCTTGTGCTAAGGGAGTGGATAGAGGACTTGAATTGTAGGAGATTATATACTCACAAAGGGCAATGGCTTTAAATTATTTGGAAAAGGAATGTACCTAGGAAATATTTTTTCTTTTCCCCTCCTTTCATAGACAAACCACCAACTCAGTGTAGTGGTGGGAAACACAGGAACATCTCGGGGTCCCACTAACAAATATTGTAGCTGTTTATTGTCGTTTCAAAACAAAACAGAACTATCCAATGTGTAAATTTGGCTTTTTATGTTTTTTATCACTAAAGATAGTTCAGAATACTGCAGATTTGATGCAGAAGTAGCTTATCTCTATCAATAATCCTTAACCCTAAACTTGGTAATGTAATAAACATGACACAGTTCTTTTATTCACTATTATTCAAATTTTCTGCCAAGTTTAGAAATTTATTTAAATTTATTAAATAAATTTATTTATTATATTATAATAATTTATTCAATTCTTACGCATGAACTGGCTCAGATGAATAGGTACACTAGGGTCAAGGGACTGAGGAGAGGTATTTCCTCACTCAGCCACAGGGTAGTAACTGAGAGACCTAGGAAATTTTAACAGAGGTCTTAAGGACGCTACAACCAGTACCGTCCATGCGCTTTGAAGAGCCGCTTCCTGCTAGAGATGAGTCTGCTACAACTAACCACAACGGATCTAGACTGGGAAGTTGATAAACATCCCCCAATCCAAGGTGGAACAACATAGGCTTTGGATGTAGTGGGTGACCTATGTGGACTCAAGATACCAGGCGATCTCCAGATTCATGTAGCCTTCCTTTAGCATGCAGGAATCTGCCATGAGAGACTTCATCATCCCATGCTAATGGGGAATTAGACCCAAAATATTAGAATGGTTATACACTAGAATCATTCGACTTATGATAACCTATGCATCAGTCACATGGCAGCCGTAAATAACAGAAATAATCATACAAGTGAGAGTTCAAAGAACAGCATGCCAAGCCATGACAGGAGTAATTAGAGCATGCTCCACAGCAGTCATAGAGGTAATCCTTAAAATAACTTCCTTGCCTATTTAGATACAAAAAGGGGCTCTAACGAGAACACTCAGACCACAGTACACCTGGCATTATAAACCTGGAAACTATCAAGGGCATTTAAAAATCCTTAATGAGCTTAAGGGAAGTAGGTGGATCAGCTAACTGAGTGACTTTTAATCATGAAATTTGACTTTGAAAAGAACTTCGAAGCAACTATCCCAGGAAATATGGAAAGAAAGAGGACCCAAATTTTAAAAATGGGTTGCAGATCTTGTACACTGATGGTTTAGTTATTGAATCTTAGAAAACAAAGAAGAGGAAATACTGGGTTTCAAAACCGGTTGTAAAACATCTCTTCATCAATTTGTCAAAGTAAAAGATTACATTCTTCTTTAATCTGACAAAGAATGAGTTATGAGTTATCTTCACAGGTCACTGTCCCCTAAAATATCATCTAAAGAGGATTAAATTAGTGGAATAATCCACCTGCCGTCTGCACTTAGAGGATGAATAAAGGTCTGAGCATATTCCGTGTGAATGTGAAGCCCTTGTTTCCTATAGACTGCAATAATTAAAACAGGCAATAATTGAACCTTAAATTATTACTAGATCTGGTCATGATAACAGAGGAGTATCTCACAAAAGATCCAAACGAGTCGTGGTGGGGAAGGATTGTCCTTCCCTCAATATAATAATAATAAAGGTCATCCACATACAAAATATATATATATATATATATATATATATATATATATATATATATATATATATATATATATATAGATGTACAGTAGTTAAAATAAGTATTTGTAAACCTATTTTTTCGGGTAAAAATATTTTTTAATAATTCATTGAACTTAAATTAACTGATGGATATGATAAAAAACAACATTCAGCATTAATGTTTACATTTGAAGGAAATTAGAAACCCGTACAACCAATTAACGCTAGGCTAGGTTAACAACAAAAATTGCACAACAATTATCATGCAAAAAAAGTATTCATACAGTAGCAATTGTCGTGAAAATAAACGTGGAACCTGAAATAACCCTAACGAATATTGTGGATTACTTAGTGGCCCAAAATGAAGGAATAAATAAATAAAATATTCGCCCTGTATTAATTTTGTCACCTAGGCGAAGTGAAATAAGACACGCTATTCTGGAGGTAGACGCAGCGACTTTAGAGCTTCTCTACAACCGCATCACCTTGGAATAGCAGAAGGTCCACATCGAAGATTATTTCATGGTCAAAAGATGCGGTAAATGTTTGAAGTTTCACCACAACGCACGAGACTGTCGGGGTGAAGTCGTCTACTCAAGATGAGGAGAGAAACATCCATCGAGCGACTGCACATCAAAACATCTCAAGTGTGAGAACTTCAACAAGACCCCGAGAATCAGCATGTCAAGAAGAACAAACCACTTAGCGTACGATAAAAACTGTCCTTCCTACATAATAGAAGTACAAAAACTGGTTTCAAACACCGACTATACTATTGCATTAACGTAAGTACATAAATTGATTTTATTATAATTTATTTAGTGACATACTGTTCAAATTCATACCTCTTTAATAACATAATTATTTCTTACATGATATGAGACAGTTAAATTTTTTACAGATTAATACACGACAGACTTTATACAATACTACATAGCAAAGAATAATGCTGATGTCATATTATTCCAAGAACCCTACACGCGAGATAGTAAGATTTCAGGTAATAATAATTATCGGGTTTATCAAGCATATGATCAAAAGTCTATTATAATATTAAACAAAGATATAGAAGGCTGTTTAATCACTCAATATTCTAATGCTGATCTAGTACTGGTTGAAATTTCATATGGAAAAATTAATTACTTAATAATCAGTGGATATTTTGAGATCAATAGAGACGTAAATAGTGATTTACAACAGTTGGAGACAATTCTATTAAAATTCAATGGAGAAAAAATTATTATTAGAATAGATTCTAATAGTCGGTCTAAATTCTGGTTCGACAAACGAACGAATGAAAGAGAAAAACTTATATCTTAAAAAAAATATATCTTTAGAGACTCTAGTCCTTTCTAAAGACCTGATTCTACTTAATATTGAGTCTGAGTTTACCACATTCGAAAGTACAACTAGAAAAAGTAACATGGATCTTACGCTTGCTAATACTTCCTTGATGAGACACTTTAATATAAAAAATTGGAAAATATCTAAAGAAACAAACTTTTCGGACCACAACTGTATAATCTACGAAATTTTAATAAATAACCAACGCATGGGACCGAGCAGAAGATCAATTTATTCGCTTTACATTACCAATAAGACGAATTGGGAACATTTTAAAACTAATTGCTGTACTCATTTTGCTATGTTCCTGGCAAACTGCTTTTCTAAGGCAGGTGGGGGTTCCAGAAACCACATTTACTTAATTTACTTATCTAATTTATTCTCTATTTGCATCGGTTCCAGAAGGGAGCCGATCAATCAAACTATATTTTAATATACAAGGCTAGAGACCACAGACCCCCCCTGCTATGGTCACTAGTTTGGGATATTATAAATACCATTGGAGATCCTTTCCAAGGGTGTCGTGTTCACTATTTCACTTAATTAACTATATGATGGCATGCAGGGTTAATAGAATAATAGAATTTGATAGAAGATCTTACTTTATTGAAGTTACGTTATAATTAAACTATTGGCTTACTAATTTACAATCTAAATTACGCTTATTGTAAAAATCTATGGACTGTAACCTATGTCTTTGAGAATACTGGGAGAACCTGCTTATTTAAAATATTTATCGGGTGCCACATAATATTCTACATTAATGTACACAATGAATGAAAGGACTAGCACTTATCTGATTGTTGCCTTTTGGCTCGAACGAAGGCCGCTTCGCTGTTCGACGGTCTTTCTTTCGAGGAGAGACTTCTCCTCAGCAGTCTTCTATATCTCCCGTCAGACGCACGGCCTTTGTCTCAGATGGACTCTCAACTGTACCCTCTGCGAACCTCCGTCTTCTGGCTTCTCCCAAGAACTCTCCTCTTCCACCTCCTCCCCAGAACTCTACTCTTCAACCTTCTCCCAAGAACTATCCTATTTCTGTTTTTCTCAATCTCTTCTACTCCTTTCCCCTTCTCCTTCTTGAAAAGATGCATTTTGTCCCCACTCTCCTTTTGGGCCATCTCATTGGTTGGTGCTATAAGAATTTTTCGAAATGTTTGTCTTTGAAATGTTTATACCTTTTTTCTTTATTGCTCGTAGTATCCTTGGTCGGCATGTTTATTATACCTTGTCGACCGGGCCTATCTTTGGTTTTATGGTGCTCTTATTTTCTCTTATCTATATGACTTCTTTAAGTGGTCTATTGGCGATCCCGACCTGCGCCCTCAGGTATAATAGATCAAGGATCTTGTATTTCTTTGTCCAAAAAAGAAACTGATTTATTTTAATATTGGCTGAACCAGGAGGCATCATTATTTAATTTATTCATTGACTAATTACTATTATTTAATCTTAATGATTTCCTTCAATCCCGGTATTCTCAATACATTGCAATTTACATAAACAATTTTTACCACTCAATGATAAAACATTTGAACCGGCAGAACTAGAACGGCTATTAATCATACATTTACGGGAAATGCAAACAGACACTATAGCCAGGAAATTAACGATGGTTTTAACTAAAGCGAGTAATATGACTTTTAAAAAAACACGATGAAAGCAATTTAACAATTCGCATCGGACAGTACCCTGGTGGAACGATGATTTGACAAAATTACGGAAACAAACAAGCTGTATTAGAAGGTTATATCAGTGGACTGTTAACAACATCCAACTTAGAGAATTAAGAAAAAACAATTACCTTGATATGAAACGGAACTACAAACGGCTATTAAAGAAATCGAAAATGGAATCATGGAAGGCATATACCGAAAATTCTTCAGCCTGGAACTGGCCTTACAAATGGGCTTCGAACAAAATTATAAGTAGGATGACTTTACATATAATTTTAACTGACAATGGTGAATACACAAAGGGTTCCAAGGAAACCCTAACTAACATGCTCAATAATTTAATTCAAGGCGATAATACTAGCAATGATACCGCTGAACAGATCCGTATGAGACGTGGTGTAGCTGATCCACCTAATACAACTGATGATTTACTGGTTCAAGATGGTGAAATGATAGATATCATTAACAAATTTAATAATAAGAAATCTCCTGGTCATGATAAAATCACTCCAATCATAGTAAAAAAAATGACTGAATTTTCCCCATATCATTGCAGAAATCTATAAAAAAAATTTTGATAGAAGAGTATTCCCTCAAATTTGGAAAATGGGTAAATTAATATTGATCCCAAAAAAAAGATACCAGCACGATCAGATCCCTAAGCATGTTACCAGTTTTGAGCAGAGTTTTGGAAAGAATTGTTAAAAACAGATTGATGCACTTTTTATCATCCAATAATTTATTAGATAAACATCAGTTTGCTTTCAGGCCACATTCAGGGACAGATGACGCTCTATATTCCCTGAATGAATATATCAATGCTTCATTAGACCAAAAAAAGAAACTTGCTAATGGTAAGCTTGGATATAAAAGGAGCCTTTGATAATGCGAGGATTGACAGAATTCATAATTTTTTCACGGAAACAGATGATATCAAATTTAAACATAAGACTAAATTTGATACAAATAAAACAACGAGACACGTTAAAATATTTAGGCGTACTTTTTGACCGGAAATTATATTGGAAAAGACACAGAAAATATCTACAATCAGACTCTGCAAATTATTAACCGATAGCAGCGAGGGTCTCTTGGGGATTTAAATCGGAGGTTCTCAAGATTATATATCACGGAGCTTTCTTGCCTAAGATATTATGCGCAGCACAGGTGTGGTATAAAGGTTTGCTCCTAAAAACAAATCTCAAAAAAACTCCAAAGGCTACAAAGACTAATGGCAATAAAAATAAGTAAGTCTTACCATACTATATCTCATGAAGCTGCTTGCGTTTTGGCAGGAATAATTTTCGATAGATATGAAAATACACGAAACCATCGAACTGATTAACATTAAAAACGATATACTAACTACAAAAATATACTGCACGAAAATATAGACCTCCCAACTGCCTATAAATACTGGATTCATCCTGCAATACACGCACAATTATTGTCGTACGAACAAACTGACACAAAAACTCAGACAGAAATTTTTACTGATGGAAGCAAGGATGAAGACAACGTGGCATGTGCTTGGATATTGAAAGATAAAAATAAAAAAGTAGTAGAAACTCAGTGTAGATTCAGATCGGAATGCCCAAATAACCAAGCGCAGAAGCTAGCTGTCCTCAAAGCTTTTTGAGCATCCGAAAGACACATGTATGGACATCACTATTTGCACAGACAACATGAATGTTATTCATTCCATTCAAAACGCAAAAATCCATGACGGACTTGCTGATAAAATCAGAAGCAACCTGACTAAGCTACAATATCTCAATAAAAACATAAACATTGTGTGGATTAAGGGGCACTCAGGAATGGAAGGAAATGAAAGAGCAAACACCCTTGTGAAGTTAGCGGCTAACAGTGACCTTCCAATATCATATAATAAGGTTCCTATATCTTACATTAAAGGAGATATCAGAAAGGACACATTCGTAAAATGGAATCATACCTGGTCTGTTTCATTGAAATCACCAAGCCTTCATAGATTTGTTCCCCTTATCACTCCTCACAACTATAAATGAATACTCAGTATGGACCACAAGTTGACACAAATTCTTACTCAGGACGGTCAAACTAAACAATACTTAACAAGCTTTAACATAATGCACGACGCCAAGTACCCACAAGACTGACAAATACACAATTTTCAGCACTTACTTTTTGATTGCAGACAGCTCATCAACATTCAGACAAAACTAATCCAGAACGTTTTAGTAAAACATGGAACTTTGCCAGAAACAGAACAGAGACTTATAACAAAAATTTAAAAAGGACTTCTTTGAATTTATTAAAAAATTAGATTTTAAACAACTTACTGAAGATTGTAGGAAGGCAGTTTAATTCAGACAGATTGGCAAATCTTGTGGTGCTTTATCAATTTTCTTTAGTAATTTTGTTTATGTAATATTCACTTATTATGGTGTATATGCCTATATATATTTATGTATTTTTCTTTTTTATTGTAACTTATTTGCTTGTTGTTATTTTCATTTTTCTTTTATGTGACCTAATTTAGTAATGTTAAAATTTAGAATGTAACTTTGCTAAGTAATATAAAAATGTAACTTGTATTACGTGCAGGGTGCCTACTTTAATAGGCATGGAACATGTAACAGTAATTAATAAATCCTCCTTCTTTGGGGTTACCATAGAAGGACAATATAAAAAAAAAAAAAAAATATATACATCTGAACCAATAAGAATTTAAATAAATACATCATTGAATAAGTTATTGCATCCGATGCCCTACCATTCTTGCATAGTTAAAATGCGACCTTAATTCGTGAATAACTCAAAATCATAGAATAACTCATAGACAATAGACAAACAAAGTTAAGTTTTACAAACCAAGGAGGAAATATTAAGCTATCATAGCAAGGAAGAGTGCAAACAAATGAGATTGAATTTATAGGAAAGCAATGTCAGTAAGAAATATAGCAAGAAGAAGAAAGGTGCAAAAAATAACCAATGAAAAATTATCATCTAGAGCATGAACTTTTGTAAGCCTGGATATTATTAAGAGTTAGCCCAATGCCAAACTTAATATTATGTAGTGTCAAACAATTGAAAAAAAATATTAAATGGAGATATTGTTGACCATAGATGTAATGAAGGAGATGTTTGGGGATGTTGTCAGAAAAGAAGCATACCTTACCTAGCTATGTGTTTCTTTCCTGGATACACCCCCAACCACATTCTCCTTAAAAAATATGGTTACATCTAACATATGTCTATGATTAACAGGATCCAAAATGAAGTAATGATCACAAGTTGTGATATTTGTTTAGAATCATTTAGTAGCCACATATTTGAAAAACAATTAAATTGTCTTTGTAAGTTGATCAGCAATGAAATAGTCTGATCACACTTCAAAAGGTTCTGAAAATCAATGTAACTAGTTTTGAAACCAAATGCCTCAAATAACTATTGATAAAATTTTTGAGTTTGTTTTGTTTTATTTATTAAAATTAACTGATTATTTTACCTTAATTACTGGTGTGTTAATGTTGTATATTTTGGGATCAAAGATAAAAGTTATTTTAAGACCTTGAGGAATTACATTTTGGGACAAATTTTCTAATGTTATCATAATTTTCATCCTTGGGCCTAATCCAACAACCTAGAAAATTTTTTAATTTATTTTAAAAATAAATTATCGTAATTCTATTTTGATATTTTAGCTCTTTTACCTTTATCATCATTTTGAGAGATTCCTTTGGAAGGACTGTGAAGTTGTGTATTGCTGTGATAAATGCTTCTGAAGCTAAAACTTTCAATCCAAGCCAAGAGTGATGAAACCAAACATGCATATCTATTAAAAAAAAAAAAATATGAGGGATGCATTAAACTGATGGCAAATTAACTTAGTTTCAATATAGAAATAATGAGTTCTTTAAAGGCCATTTTAAGACTATGGGGCTCAACTTGAACATCCTAAATTTGTAATATCTCTTCCTTTAGATAGAAACTGGCATGATTATGGGTGATACTCTCAGATTAGGATATTTCTAAAAACATCTACATTTGATAAAGGTCCCTAATGCTCCAAACCAAGAACAATACAAGTCTGAGAAAAAATAAATGCCACAATATGAATAAAAATCTATAGATAGTAAGATAAAATAAAGCAACAACCAAGAAAGTCAGTAAATTATAAAAATAAAAATTGGCTAAATGAGGTAACATAAAAAAAAAATAAAATGATTTATTACATTTTGATTTAAAAAAACAGGAATGCAGGAAAGTTCCTGTTGATTTTGTAGAAATAAAAATTTCACATTTTAGGAATGATCTTCACTTTTAAAAAGTTGCACACGCTGTTATGTGTGCTCACCCATTAATGTAGAGCAGTAGGGAGAGCTTAGTCAGTTATATTTCTATTATTATTATTTTTTATACATGTGTATTTACAATTCTTCTTCTAAATATTATAAAATCCAATTCATAAACAGATTCTAGTTTATAATTTTTCTAGAATCAGATTATGAATGAGAATATTACTTTTTTTTTTTTTTTTTTTTGTTCTATGTAACTTTTTTGTTGTTTAAACTATTTATTGTGTAAAAATAACTGTTGTTGTTAATCTATGTGTAGCTTGTTCTTTTTTATGATTTTTTAAATATTCTTTTTACATTTCAATACCTATGTCATGGATTTACTTGATGTTTTCATTTTGGTATTCAACCAACATAGTATTTTTTTTTTAAATATATAATATTACTTTCTGTTATCTTTATAATTTTGTTTAGAATGGTATACTATATCTAATATTGTATTGTTGAGGATTGTGCTTTTCTCCCAACTTGAGGGACTCAATCTGAAGGCTAATAAATAATTCATAAATTAAATATAATAACTAAAAAAATAATTCACCATAATGACAAATATTTCATAACAGTTATTTGATATACTCTTATTGTTAAACATACAGTATAGAGCCTAACCAAGCAGAAATGTGAATGTAAATTACTATTAAATTAAAAAATTGAAGCTATTATTTTATAATGGTAATACTGATCTTCCCTAAATTAAATGTTAATACCTTTACAGTTTTGAATTTCCCTCACTGTTTGTCCAAGAAATAATTTGTTTTTTTTTGGAACTAATAGCTTTATGTCAGATGGGCGGTACTCCAGTTGAGAAGAAAGTTTACTTTGTTTATTAAATTGAGCTGTTCTTTTAAGAAGTCTAATATCAAGCATACCACCTGCAACAGCATTATAGTTAATTATTTGCACATATTTTTTTAAATGTTCATAGGAATGGAACTTACTGGAAGAAATAGAAATTAAAGCATGCTCTTCTTGTCCATATCTTCCAAAGATCATTGATGAGATAGGATCAGTGGTTGTAATTGTGTGAACTAAACTTGCTCCATTGTAAAAAAGTATACTACCATCATTAAGAGAAACAGCAACCAAATCAAGGGCAAGACCAGCTATTGGTATCCCAGTCATGCTCAGTGGATCAGCTGGTAAAGGTATTGTCCAATACTTTCGTCCCTTTAATTTCATTATGTCATTTTATATTTTTGTAATAAATAAATATTGAAATAGTAAAACAAAAGTTGTAAGTTACTATTTTTAAAAAGTTCACATATGTTCATACCAGCATTCGATTGCTAAACAATCAACACCAGGAATGACCAATAATTCACAATTTAAATATAAACATGTATATGAGATTAGTACTTATCTTTAAGTATAGTTACAAAACAATATAAATATTATGATAACTCCTTGTGCTCAGTATTTTTTATTTTTCTTAGTAAAAAAAATTCATTTTAAGTTCTTTAACAATCTAAATTAATTTTTAAAATCTTAAAGAAAAATTTCCAATTTCCATATTTATTTTTTTATTTGCCTATTCAACAACATTTAAAATCTACATTGCCCTAAGCATGCAAACAACAACAATGAAAACTTTATACTTGTAAGTTGAAGCAGTTCAAGGTGTTATCCATATTGGCAGTTATTATCTTGGGATGGATTAATATCAGAGATACTGGAAGAGACCACAATTGAGTAATGAAGTGAATATTTCCTCCACTTAAGTAGTATAAACTTCCATTTCGACAGGCCATTAAAATAGTGAATTCAACAAAGTAGATTCCAGTGGCAGCAAGACAGCTACAAATATCTGGTACCTAAAATTAAGTGACACCAGAACAAGATGAACCTATAGATTTTTTGAATTATTTAGTGACCCATACTTCTTAAACATCTAAAAATACATTTCTGTAATGTAAATTACAATATCATTATAATATAAAATATATTAATTTGTTCAATATGTAAAAATTAGAGTATTACTCTAATAATAAATATTTCTCCATTTATTTAGACAAATATTAAACCAATATTGAAAGGAAAGCTCTTAATTAAAAAGAGGGACAAATTAGTATTATTACAGTCTATTACTTTTAGGTTTTTTTGAAAACCAATTAAACACCCCAAAAGCTAAAAAGATTAAAATTATCAAAATATAACATTATGGTACCAATCTTTCACGAATTATAATTCTGGATTGTTTTGAAGCTAGCCATAAATTAAGAAGAAAAATATTTAAATGGATTAAGCTGACTAATGGTTAATTAAAAACTATTTGTTTTATTTTTAGTGTTTTATAATTTGATTATATGCTAAAATAATATAAATAATAATGATTTATTTATATTTTTTTCAAAGATTCATTAACAAATAAAATAATGATATAAAATAATCAATTTAGAAGGATAATTAATAGAAAAAATATTGTTACTGTAAAATCATTGAGTAGAGTAAATGTTTCTGGGTCCATTACAAAAAGGTGTGAATTTTCACTGGCCATTAGAATACATGAAACATCTCGATTATTACTTGTGTACTTGCTTAAGGCACAGACACATGTAATCGCCATCTAAAAAATGAAAGGAAACCAAAATTATCAATAATAAAAGAAACATTAAAGATATATTAACAATAGATAAATTTATCACCTGTTTTTTTATAGAAAAGTGATTACTAGTTTTTAAGAAACTTTCTCGTGAAGATGGTTCCATAAGTAGGAGATTTTGTGAAATTGTGCTTAAATTGGAAAAACCAACACCCACACTAAGTTCTTTTAATTGCTGTATTAGCATGTCAGTATCTTGATACTGTCCCCAAATGTCAGACTCCAGACTCAGACAATGCTCTGGTGTTAATGTAAATTTAAAATAAGGTCGGCAGTTTCTGTAGACAAGCAAATTTGATCCAGTTGCTACACCTATCCCTAAAATTATGACAATACTTAGAAATTTGGAAAAATATGTATATTTTTAATGGTATGTTTTTATGCTCTAATGTTCTAATATACTAATTATTTCACTATTCTATTTTTTATTTTTTTCTGCACATTATACAAAGAGTACATAATTGAGATGAACCAACTGAGCTGGATTTAAATATTTGGTCATTATTAAGTTCCTATATGCTAATTAGCCTAAATAG
The DNA here is from genome assembly GCA_948150685.1 of Rhaphigaster nebulosa. Taxonomy (NCBI): domain Eukaryota; kingdom Metazoa; phylum Arthropoda; class Insecta; order Hemiptera; family Pentatomidae; genus Rhaphigaster; species Rhaphigaster nebulosa. The sequence continues at coordinate 161,173,387 of OX411307.1, forward strand.
GGCAGGAACTAGGATTTTCGCCAGCAGGATCAAGCTTAATTTTGCCAGCCCTCCTTTCACCCCCTCTCTCCCTTCCTCCATTAAAACTCAACCCTTTTATAACAGTATTTTAGGTAAGTAATATATTTCGAAATAAATATTATCATCTCACAACATTAAAGCTGAATTAAGGTTTAAACAATCAAAAAGCAGCAACAAATATTTTTTACTTAACCTAAAAAAAACATTTATACGCCTGGAGCAAGGGCCCCTTTGCCCTCCTCTAGTTCCGGCCATGAACCTAAAACAGTGTCAGAATGAAGGAACCACACTAAACAAAATTACATAACAACTTGTATAATCAGAACGGAAAAGAGTGTGGTCCACAAAATATGACATTGGTACAAGATTTGTGGCTGACTACAGATAGTTAGTTTCTAAGGATATTAGTAGATGGAAAAGACCGATTCTGGCGTAGGGTTTCGGAGCAATATGGCGGCGCCCATTGTTTCGCACAAATAAATTCTAACCTCAATGAACTACCTCTTCATCTTGCAGACTCCATATATCCAATCTAATCTCTTACCTTTTTTTTTCTCTCTCCTAGATGACTAATTTGAAAATTTATCTTTTTTTCTAAATTTTAGTATGGTATGTCCTACTACTTTTTCAATCTTCCCAAACACACCCTATTGTGTTCTAATTTTTAAAACCGAACAAAGTAAATCTTAAGTCGTTCTTTCTTTCTGTTGATTTAGATATATGGGTTTTTCCGAATTTAGGGTTTAGGATAATCTGAGAAATCAAAATACTGATTCAATTTTTTCATATCTTCAAAGACATCATCTGTTAAAACTCTATAAATAAAGGAATCGGTATCGTTGTACATCATCTTTAAGCTTTTAACGGAATATTTTTTCATCATTATATCATAATGAAATTGATACATAACAGTTATAGATAAATCTAAAATGCACATTCCAATATATATAAAATCATTAAAAAATACTTTTGATTTACCCATATTCCCAGCTACTATATTCTCATTGTATGTACTTTACGGTCTATGAAATTTGGTTTAGCAATGAGCTTCATCAACTTTTTACTATCGGTTGCCAGTTCAATATTTTGAAGATTCCTGATATTTTCCATTGTCTTATCGAAAACTGCGTTGTTTAATAACTTAGAAAAATCCTTTTCAAATTCGTTTTTATCATATTTTCTTAACTCTCTATTGTATTCTATATAAGAGCGAAGCTATGGCGATTGGTTAAACTTTAATGCACGGTGAATTATTTCTAATTTTAATCCACGTTTTATAGCCAGTAACAAAGTTCTAAAATATAGGACGTATCGGTTTCTTTTTCCGAAATGTGTATTTAATTTTTTTGAATTACAATTGGCTTCCGGTACGATTGTTTCAGGTAAAAATGGCAACTCATCATGAACATGATGAAGTTCTTGAGGATTATTAATATATTGGGTATGCTAGGTCTCTATGCTTCAGGGGGAATGTACATAAGAAAATCAATCTAGTCTGAATATTTTCACTTGATGGATTTGAAATGAATAAAGAAGTATGATTGACGAGGTCAGATTTAATGAATTCTGAATGAGCCATCTATCTAAATCAAGAGAAAGAAGGAAGGACTTCAGATTGAATTTTACTTTGTTCGGTTTAAAAAATTTGAACATGAGACGGTGCGCTTGGGAAGAATGGAAGAAGTGGCGGGACATATTATACTAAAATTGAGAAAATTAAGATACATTTTCAAAATAGTCAGCCAGGAGAGAGAAAAAGAAAGGTAAGAGGTAAGATCGGATATATAGAATCCGCAAGATGAAGAGGAACGTTCCAAGATAAACATGTTTAGACATGTGTGGATTGTTAACGAGTTTGTTAGATATAACTTATGACAAATCATTAGAATCAACAATTTAAGCTTTGGTGATTCTGAAGGAATCTGCTTAGCCAGGCTTCAGGGGAATGGGCATAGAGCCAATCCAGTCCAATGGTGTCTGAATATTTTCGCTAGATGGTTTTTAAATTAATAAAGAAGTATATATGGCGAGTTCGGATTCGATGAATTCTGAATAAACCATCTATCTAAATCAAGACAAAGAACAGCTTCATATTAATTTTTTCAGTTTTAAAAATTAGAACACAAGATGGTGCGTTTGTAAGATGGTGGTGAAGACGTAAAATCCCTCTGGCGAGGAAGAGACCAAGGAATCCTAAAGAACAATAGAGCTCCAGGCATTGATAATATCACAGCAGAGCTGTACAAACATGGTGGTCCAGAACTCATATAGCTCCTACAAGAAATGTTCCTTGATGTGTGGAATGATAAAGAGCTCCCAAGTGACTGGAAAAAAAATCATCATATGTCCAATTTACAAAAAAAGAAGGGATGCCTTTGAATGTACAATTACAGAGCTATATGCCTCCTGTAAAATCTTATCGCGAATTCTTTATAGAAGAATAATACCCTGTGATGAGGCTGAAATCGGAAAATACCAGGACAGTTTCATTAAGGGTAAATCAACCATGGATCAAATATTCACCTTGCGAATCCTTCTTGAAAAGTCTAAAGACTACATCTTCAAACATACATATGATTCCATACACCGGGGGGAAGCATACAAAGCCATTATAGAGATGAGTGAACCTCCAAAACTTGTAAGGCTTGTTAGAATGACAATGAAAGGTAACGAATATTTTATTCGAGTGTAAGAAGATTTGTCTAAGGGGTTTACAATATCGACAGGCGTAAGGCAGGGAGATGCTCTGACATGTCAGGTGTTCAATTTATCTCTTGAAAAAGCTATTAGGGATTCTGGTATCCAGACTACAGGAACCTTTCTAAATCGGATGACCTAAATACTTGAATTTGCTGTTGATATTGATATAATGAGAAGATCCTTTGCGGCAGTATACGATGTATTTAAAGTTTTGTAAGTCAGCAGCTAAAATCAGTCTCGTCATTAACACCTCCATTACGAAACACATGTGTACAAAGCCCTATCGTTTGTATATCGACCAAATGGAGTTGGAACAACGTGGATTTGAGAGGGATGATGAGTTCGTCTATCTGGGATATTAGTAAATTCACAAAATAGCATCGACTGTCAGGTAGAGATGAAAGTTGCAATGGCTAATCGGTGGCTAATCTACTTTTCCCTCCAAAGGCATCTTCGCATAAGCATATTGTCGATGCAGGCCAAAATAAGAATCTATAAGGCATTCATTAGGCCAGTACTCACATACGACTGTGGGTGTTGTTCCTTAACAAAAGCTCTAGAAAGATCCCTTCTCAGATTTGAAAGGAGGATTCTTCGAAGAATAATCGGAGGGGTCTAAAAAACACCACAGAATTGGAGAAGGAGGACAAATATAGAAATCAAGGTATTATTTAGGACCTGAGTAGATTTGCAAGACTACGCTGGGCAGGGCATGTCGCGCGGATGGATACATCCTCACAGAGTTATTATTATGGATACATCCGCCCCGGACCGGCCCAAACCGCCCTTTTCGAACTAATCCTGCAACCGGCCTATTTCCTCCAAAAAGGGACAGACGAAAAGGCCGGTCGGATGATTATATAGGAAGAAGCTCTCTCATATATATAAAACAATAAATAAAAATTCTATATTTCAATAATTTCGCTTAATAACTAAGGTAACTTCCTTTTCTCTGCATGCTATGGTATAGGAGGCGAAAGACTTCTTATTCCTATTCCCCGAGCTCAGTACACTCCACAAAACAATTTACTTGGGAATAAGTAATTCCCATCCACCAGAGCTCTTGCATGGCCAAGATTTTATGTTTCTGGACGATAATACATTGTCACATCGAGAAAGGATCATTTTTAACGCACTATTCAATTTAGGAATAAGGAATCTTCCCCTGTCTCCATGTTCTCCAGACTTAAACCCAATTGAATACATGTGAGATGCTCTTCAAAGAAGATTATTTGCCTAGAATCCGCTATCCCTCTCGCACAGAGAACTGTAATACTTATTACTCAGACAGAAAAGAGCAGTGCCGACTGATTCTTGGTGTAAAACAGAAAATGAAATAATTACTGATAGTGTTATAACGTATATCTCTTGTTATTAGACGAAAATATGGTTAACAGATTAAATTATAGAATGAACGAAAAGTGATTTGCCATCAATTAATGCAAATGTGGTTATGCCGGTGCAATGAGATAGAATAATCGATAAAAACATTTTATAAGAAGCTGTTACAAAATTTTTTGGAGTTGCTAAATTCTTCCTGGAAAATAATCACAATTATATGCGTATGTCCTTATTTTATTGATTTTTTATGAAATGATTTGTAGATAATATCGATAGTTACAACTTTTAAAATAACCGAAGCCGATCTATAACCGAAGGCTGGGGTATTGATAATTGGAGGCGAAAATTAAAACCTGTCAGAGGGTAGGAGGACGACATTTCTATGGGCGGCCCTATGTTAAAGGATCCACTGAAGCAAATCTTTTTTTTTTTTCATATACTTAAAATAAGAGGACAAGGTGCAATTGTAAAGGTCTTATCTTTTTTAAAATATAGACCAGCATATACATATGTTCCTAAAGAGGATTTCTCACTTCACTTACCTGGTATTCTTGGTTCATTCCTATCAGTGTAAATGCACAGAATACCGGCAGGCTGTGAAAGTAATGGCAAGTCAGCCACCATCGTAGTTCCTTTATAAACCTAAAATTGAAACAAAATGACATGCATTCCTAAATCAAATATAACATTTTATTTATTTAATCCACAAATACAGTTTTTCATTTAGGATTCTTATTTTTATGGGAAACTTCTATAACCAAGGCAACTCTAACTAAAAGAGTTGCAAAATATTCTTTGAAAGGGGACCAACAATTATTTTGTTAAGAACATTTTTGTTGCTAAACTTCGTCAATTGTAAAACATTTGGTTATTTATTATTAAAATTTTATTCTTTTGTTACAATATAAAGCCACTGTCAACTCTGATAAAGTAACTTAAAATTATTCCAGGGAATGAGCTGTTTATCTGTGACCTACTTTACTTGTATGTTTCTCCTTGTGAAACGTTTCGTTGGAAGTGATTTTCAAATAATAATGGTAGTAATTTACTTATCTCCAAATAATACTTCAGCTGGGATCGAACATTGTCTCTGTGTTTGTGTGTCCTAGCGGGCTTAGTCGCGTGCAATAGTTATTCAAAGTGTATCCTTGATATGGTTGATAAGGATATTAAAATAAATATCCCACTATGTGTTTGAGTTTATATAGAATTTAACTAAAATACTTATAAAATATTATTTATTTATTTATTATTATTACTAAAATATAAGTACCAAAAAATATAATGGTACGATTTGTACGTAAAACTCTGAGAGATGAGCTTGTGCAACAGCGAAGAACCAAGAGGGACTTTCCTAGCGTCATCTGGGATGGGGAGAAAATGAATCGCACCGGATATACCTCAGTGAAGCGATGACGCTAGCTAATAAGCACATTTACTGGTTATCCAGAAAAAAGAAGGCAACAGCCAAAATTAAGTATGTTTGGTTCAGTGGAGGTAGAGTCAGGTGTAGGCAGTCTGACGGCTACCGAGATGTTGTCATAAGTAAGCCAAGCTGTATTCAGCTGAACCCTTTATGCAAATCACCTCAGTATTGATTTTTTTTTATTTTTGTATCAAAGATATATATATATATATATATATATATATATATATATATATATATTTTTATCAAAGATATTTTATTTTTTGGTATCAAAGGTATCTTATTTTTTTGTATCAAAGATATATTTCATTTTTTTTTTTTTTACCATTTTGGTACAAACGAGTTTCTTTTATTGGAAAACTTGTATTTATCTATTTATTTTAATCAGAGTTATCTTTACTTTTTCTTATCTTGTAATCTAATATTTTATAAACATTTATTTTTAAACTCGTATCAAATTACTGAAAATTTATTAGTATGCTTACTTAAATTTTTAATTTATGTTTACATTCCATGCTATCTTAAAACGGAATATTACATAAAAAGTTGTCACATCCCATTCTTCTACCTCGATCCTTTTTCCTGAAATTCCACATCCCAATCCCTCAATCAGGACTAATATCCTGAACTCCTGCCACGTCAATGCACAATCTGTTATTGCCCACTATGATCTGATATCTGAAACCTGGTTAAAACCTTTCATTCCTACCTCCTAATCCCTTACCAATTATTCTTTCCTATACCATGATAGATCTGATCGCAAGGGAGGTGGAGTCGGAATATATATCCATGACACCCTCAGGGTCAAAATTCTCCTTCAATCCCCTTCCTTTCATGTTCCTCACCTAGAATATAGGTTTGTTGAAATTTCAACTATATCCTCTCCTCAGTTATATGCTATTGTGTACCGACCTCCTCGTGTTCCATTTGACAACCTCTTCGAATCCTCTCTTATTCAACTGGTCTCAATTTATTCCAATGGGATTATCTCTGGCGATTTTAACGTTAACATGCTTTCTAAATCTAGTGATAAATCCTATCTTACTGACCTGGTGTTTTCCCTCAATCTTTACCTCGTTCTTTATTTTCCTACCCATCACATGCAATTTTCTGAAACCTGGCTAGACCTCATATCTCTGACTATCGTATAAAAATCCTTTCCTCTTCCCAGCACCCCGTCCCCTTTTTTTCTTCACACCATCTTATCAAGATTTCCTACAACCCATCCGTCAAATCATTTACTCCCAAAGTGGTATCATATCATAGCCTGAACCTCCTCTCCTATGAATCCCTTCAACCTGATTATGACTCTGTCCATTGGGACATCCTATACTCCTATACCTCCATTGATCCTATGATTTCATATTCTCTTCTTCCTGGAAAACTGCCCTTGTCCGACCATTAAATAAAATTTCAAATCCTTCCTCTCCACATAACTTCCGTCCTATTTCTCTCTTCTCTAGCCTTTCAAAACCGCTAAAACGCCTGGTACAAACTCAACTTTAAAACTTCATAGAAGAACGTTCCTTCTTTAACCCACTCCAATCTGACTTTCGACCAAGCTACTCAACTCAATCCGCTCTTCTGAAAGTAACTCACGATTTCCAAACCGCCATTGAACACCAAAAATTAACAATCCTTATCCTTCTAGACTTCTCTAAAGCATTTGACAGAGTTGACCATAAAATCCTTCTTACCAAACTACAAAGCCTCCCATTAGCCAACAGTGCTATGCGCTGGTTCCAATCCTTCCTCTCAGGTCGGTCACAATATGTAGTCGTCCCAGGTCAATCTCCATCTAAGGCACTGTCACTTTCCTGTGACGTCCCTCAGGGTTCGTCTATGTCTCCCACTCTGTTTGCTATCTATATTAATGATCTTTCCCTCCTTATCAATCACTCCCAATACCATATTTCTGTTGACAATTTTCAAATATACTTGTCCTTCCCGCCTTCTAACCTATTACTAGCCAAAAAACAACTCTAAGAGGACTTGAATCGAATAAGTCACTGGGCTGTAACAAACAAGGTGAAGTTGGATGCAGAGAAGGCAAAGGAAATTGTAATAGGTTCCCATTACCTCCTCAACACTGTCCCTAATATCCCAATCCTGTTTCTAAACAATAATCCTATAAAATTCTATCTAACCATAAAAAACTTTGGAATCGCCTTTGATCAAACTCTTTCCTGGAAAAATCACGTCTCCGAAATTTCCCGTCGTACCTTTTTCACATTAAAGCGACTAAATTATACCTATTCCCAGGAGGTAACTAGGAGTCCTTAATATTCCGCCACTTTGTCTACTGTTGTACGACATGTGGGGGCGTATCTAGGGACCTCGAGGCAAGAATATAACGTTCGATAAATTGCTTTGTACGATTCATCTTCGGGATCCTGAGGGATGTTTCTTTCTCTTTACCCTTCCTACCATCGTAAATATTCCTGGCATCCTTCCTCTATCAAGTCATCCAATCCCGCCGTCCATCATACATCTTCGACCTCCTTCAATTCAAGTCTTCTGTCCATTCCCACCACACCCGTTCTAGGCCTTCAGATTTATATATAACGGCCCACCGATCCACAGGTTTTGAAAGATCTTTCCTTATCCGATCCTCATCGGATTCCATACCTCCTCCCATCCTTCGTTCCAATACTCTTTCCTCCTATTAAGTCACTTTCAAAAGAATTATATATACGTATTCCCTATTATCAATTAAATTTTGTACCTAATTATATATTAACAGATCTCCAAAGCATTTGTACTTTTTAATTATTAGAACTTCATTCTCTCTTAACGACATTTCTTTTAAATTTATTAATGTTTGAAGTTTGTTTTTGTTTAAAGTCTTAAAAGTCACATCATTATGGTTTTGTATAATTTTATTTTTAATTATTGTTTTATTTATTTTTCTTTTTATTATTTGTTGGATTCTCTTGTTCTTTTTTTTATTTTACTCTAAGGCTCTAAAGCTCAACAATATTGCATGTAATATTATTCTAAAGGGGTTTGTCCTAGAATAAATAAAGAATTTATTATTATTATTAAAATAAATTATCATTTTCTCTTCTCAAGTCATGATTAGCCTTAACGTTTATCCTTACAAACATATACGCCTATTTGACCGAATATTGTGTGTTAGCGTTCGTATAACAATTTACATACCTTTAGTTTTAATTGTATTCCATTTCCGAAATCACCTATAACTAGTTTGTAGTCATTATCAGCATTGAGATCACCTAATGCCAAGCATGAGCATAAGGTCTGAAGATCTGCTCTTGTATCTGTAAAAGCTTCTATCCATGGCGTTTGTTGTTTTGGTCTGAAATGTACCATTACTATTAAATGTATATAAATCATATTCTACAAATTGTAATTTGTTATTTCATAACATCAAAAACGCTAACATTATTCACATCTGCACCTCTATCAGTGCAGGCTCCTAGGCTCTCGTGAGCAACTGAGCCGAACGGCCCAATGGTTTCAATCAGCATAAAAAGAATCAATTTTGCCTCCAAAACATCATATTCGGCATTATGAAATATTTAAGGAACATTATATATACAAATATTACAATTTGAGATTAATGTTCAATTGTTGCAACAATTAATTACACTACCCAAATCCACTAAGTATCAGATCACCATCAGATTATGGTTTGTTTAGATCAATGGATGATTTTTTAAAAGGTCGGATCTTTGATAATTACGAGGATGTAAAAATTAGATGTGAAGAGTTCTTTGCCTCAAAACTAAAGGAGTGGTACCGGCATCAAATCCAATTGCTGGCAGAAAAGATGGGTGAAAGTAGTTGAAAACAATGGACTTTACTTTGAAGAGTAGTATTCAATAATGTTTAAAATATGTAATCTGAAATAAAGCTGTACTAATGCACAAGGACTTTAGTAACAACCTAGTAATGTAAGACTGCCTGTCAGTTAATACCGAAGATGCGTAAAACAAAATAAAATGAATTTGTAATTCATCCAATGTTCGTGTCTACAAATTCAGTTTCGCGCAAATTATTAAATTAATGGAAATAAAATATTAAGGGCGGCGTCAAATAAAAGTTTAAAATATTATGGCATCCTCATTTCCTTCTATCTCTCTATTTTACGACAGAAATAATTTTTTTCTTAACCGCAATAGTCCTGTAAAATCGTCATGAAAAAGGCCTTGCATCAAATGAGGTAGTTATGATTTGTAGTATGTGATAGATAGCTAATAATGATAAATCCAAGCTTTTGGCCTCGATAGACCTCGGGATCATTTTGATATACTTGAAAACATGCAAAATTTTCGGAGTTTTTCAGTTTGTGTAAATGTTGGCCCCCGAGGACCAATTTTACGGTAAAAGTGACTATGCAATCTCTGAAATTAAACTAAATTTGCAACAAAATGAGACCAAATTTGATTCTTTAGATCCAGTACTTTCAAGATAGTGGTTCCAAATTTCTAAAAATTTACAAGATAAGCAAAACTTAGAGGTTTTTGCCTATTTTGACAATGAAGAATCTATTTTTCGTCAAAAATAACTTTATATGTTTTTAAGTAGACTAAATTTGCAACAAAGTGAGATCAAATTGTTCACAGTGGACCAAATGTTGTTCGAGGTACAGCTGTTGACGAGATATGCATAAAGTGAACAAGTTATACATATATCAAATTTTAGAATATTTTCTAAAATGAAAAACACCCGGTTAGTATTACATACATTTTACTTGTCATAAAAACATTATAGTATGGAAAGATTTTAGGCAATATGTAATTAATATTATGTAATGTTGTAATAATAAATAGCCCAGTTATATAGCTCAATAAAAGGGGTTGGGTTGCAAAAGGTGATTTTAGTTTTTAGACATGTTTTACGTATTGCCCCTCTCGTGAAAAATCCAAGTTTTCGATATCTCCCCTCCCGTAATGCGTTTTCTGCTATCTTAAAAACTTAACGTGCTAAGAAAAAGCACATTTTTCAATTTTTCCGCAATAACTCGCTTCCAGGGCATTTTAAGTAAAAAATAATCACCAATTTTAAATATCATTAAATGTCCTATAGGTTTCATATGCAACATGTTTGAAAATTTAGAACAACTACTGAAATCTTCAAAATTATGGATTCTTATCAAGATCGATAAGTCAGAGGTTTGATCTTAATAACTATTTTTTTGTGCTGTTGATAGCAAAATGCATAATAACAAATCTTATAGAGGACCTGCAAGATTTATACAAAGTAATTGTAATGAGTCCTAAAAGACGCCAAGAAATATTGAAATTACGATTTTTTTGCCATCGTAACTTGCAATTGCCATTGCAACTACCTATAAAGGTTTTTTTGCCAAAAAATAGGTTATTCGTTGTCAAAACGGACCAAAACTTTTGCTCATTTGGTAAATTTGTCGAAATTTGGAACCGCTATATTTTGAAAAGTATTGTATCTAAAGAATCAAATTTGGTATAATTTTGTTGCAAACATAGTTTATTTTCAGAGATTAGATAATTACTTTTACCATAAAATGGGTCCTTGTGGGTTGAAATTTACGAAAACAGAAAAACTCCTAAAATTTTGCAGTTTTTCAAGTATTTCAAAATAATCCGGAGGTCTTACGACGTCGAAAACTTGGATTTATCATTAGCTATTTATCACATACAACATATAAACAATCATTACTACATTTGATGCAAGATAAAATGTACCATTGTACTGGACTACAAGAAGTATTTCATCATTTATAAAATTTATCAAAGAACAATATACTTGACAATAAATCGTCAACCTGTAGCAGTTGTTTTCCACTAAAACCTTTTGAAATATTAAAATGTCTAAGTAAGTTATCTGAGCTATAAAGCAGACAAATCTGCTAAATATTTTGAATCAGTCGATTAAATATTTTTTTAAATTATTGCTGAATTAGTTCTAATAAAAGCATGGTATTTTCTAACCGAATTATATAAGCATTACAACAATATAATTGAAAAAATTCACTAAAAATGCTTGCAATTTGTTTTTTTGTTTAAATAATTTCACCAAATTAGATAATTTTAGAAAACTAATTCAACTCGGTTAATATTAAATTCATTGTCACTACTTTCTTAAGTGTTATTTATTAAAAGGGCATATTTGAGGCATAGTGCAAGTATACATAAAATTAAATTAAAAATTAAAAGTCACACAAATACTTAGACTAAAAATGCATATCATCCAATATCGTAGTATTATTTAAGTATAAAAAGTTGCGTGTAAGGAAAGCATGCTGTATTACGTGATATAATGCACATTATTTCATGTTCTTAATACCACCACATCTAAAATAAAATGTAAATAATGCTATGTACCGTCCAAAAGCCATGAGCGAAGGTTATAAGCTTTGTTGTTTCCGTAACAACGGTTGCTAAAGGTTCATCACCTTGGATATACAAGAACACTCGAATTGTAAAACTGCATCCGTCGAAAAAATAATTGATGATGAATGTTTTTACTCATCCATAAAGATAGTTTGAATTTTATCTGTCATTACTGGTATATATGTACTTAAGTTTATGATTTTTTAAAATATTATTTGTTTAGCTACTATATTTTTATAACTTTCATTTCTGCAGCTGTTTTCAATATTTATAATTTTGAAATAGTCTGTTATTTTGCGTTTTATTATTTATTTCTTTATTAATGTTTTTATTACTATTATTTAATTCAAATACAGTCAGTGCAAAACTTATTCGAACAGAAATCAAATATATTGTTTCTATGATAATTGTGAGGGATTTTGGGTTAAAATACATAAAAATCTCATTAAACTTTATTTTCGTCAAACATAACAGTAATTAAATTTTGGTTCAACAGATATGTAAAAAAAGAAATCAATTACGAAATTAACTGCAAAAACATAGTGGAAAAATTATTAATGATTGTTTATAGTAAATATTTCATTTCAAGGGCGTACGTAGGAATTACTTTAGGGGGGAGCTGGTTCTAGAAAAATATAGCTGAAATATCTGAAATTTAGGTAATTTACGTAATTTTGTCTTAATTCAAGATACTTTTTGAGTATCGGACGAAAATTTTAATGTGTTGCGGTTTTTTAGAACAGAATTTCACTCATTATAATCTCACCGGTTTCAAGAAATTTGTTTAAAATCGGACCAAAATGTTGCCTTTTTGGAGCAAAATTCGGCTGGTTATAATTTCGATCTTTCCAAGAAACTTGATGAAAAACGGACGAATATTGATGAGTACTGAAGATTTCTAAAGCAGAATATTTAGCTCTAATGTCGCCCATTTAAAGAAATTTTTTAAAAATCGGATGAAAATTTGGGTGTTTTGAGGATTTCTGGTGCAGAATTATACCAGCTATATTTTTCATTATCGGAGGCGAATTGTCAAGGTTTTGAACCTTTCAGGAGCAGAGTTTAGCTCGTTATAATATATCTCTTTTCAAGGAACTTTTGGAAAATATGACGCAAATTCGGGTGTTTTGGTGCTATCCGGAGCAGAATTCAGCTCGTTTTAATTTAACGATGTCGTTTTTCATTACCGTAACCTCAGCGCATGTTCCCCAGAGATATAGAAGATCCTGTGACAACTATTTCGTTTAACCCACTATATTCCTATTCGTTAAAATTGTTGATTTCTTAATTATGTAATTGGTCTGTTTTAGTTAAAGCTAAGGTTTCCATTATAACAGGAAGTTTACAAAAGGCATCACAAGATCATAAAACTCTACTATTATTGATCAACTGTAAACCATTAGATTGATCAATTTTAAAAATTTATTTCGAGTTTTGTGACAAAAATAGTCTCTCCACACCTTTTTTTCTCCAATTTTATTTTCTTCTTTTTTCTCTCTTACGATTTAATAATATTTCTATTGATTTTTAGGGAGAGGGTAAACTTCTCTACTGCGCCCATGAGTTAAATTATAAATAATATTTATTTGGATCAACAAAAAAGAAGATCAAAAAAAGGATATAATTGTTCATGTTAAGACGGCAGATCATCAATAGTTTGTTTCCCCGGTCGTTAATTTTAATCTGAGATGCAGTTCAGTATCCAAAAGACTATTCCTTTTTATCAAATTTCTAATGCTGAAAGAGCAACTTCACGAATAAGAGAATATATGAAAACCAAACTAACACAATACTAACAAGTAACGAAGTTACTTTATTATTTTTCTATGTTCAAAGCCGAATGAATTGTGTTCTCTCACCAAACTCTTTCTGTACCCCTGGGCGTACGCGTACCACACTTTGAGCAACAGTCCAGTCAAATTATACATCCGACCCTATAAAAAGTCAAGAATTACTAATTTTTTTTTTTAACTAAGCAAGTAGCAATAAAAAACTTATAATAAAACCATACCATTTACCTAAAAACATCCCACCTTTCTTCCATTACAGTCATTTCCATTACTAGTTCAGTGCAAGAACAAATCAATGCAACCTTTCCTCTTTGATATAATCTACTTAAACCTTAGTGAGTACCAACATGTATTTGATTTCTTGTCTTAATTAAATTCATAATTCATAAATGTTTTATAATACTAATTTATGTTACATTTAATTTAATGTATAATAATACCAAACTGTATTTTGAATTGTTTATTTTTGAATTTTTGTGTGTTATTAGAACTGAAGATGAGTGTATAACATTTGAAAATAGTTTTCAATAAAAAACAACATTATAGAAGAGATAAATAATTTATCAATCCCTAATTAGATTGATCCTTCTACACCATCATGTGGACGTCAACTGAGCAAAAAAACAAATTTTCGATTTTGAAAGACCTGTGCGAGCTGCCTTGCACCCAAAGAAACTCCAACATTAGTAAAAAAAAAAAATGCGCGTTTCACGGATTAAAATGGGATTTATTTTTTTCTTACATCTCAGTTAATTCTTGAAAATATTGTTGTAACCTAATTAATAACAGCTGTTTGTAATCCATGTGTTTTCCGACTTACGACGTTTTACCATTTTCTGTTTTTTTCAACCTTTGCATCTCTTCATGCTGTAGAACAATATTTTAGATGGATAATAGAAGGTAGGCTTGATAAGTTAAACGGTTGATCAAATTAATGGAAGATAAAATACAATTTTACATTGTTTTATGTAACGAAGTAGAGAAACCTGATTTTAAGTTGTTAAATCCTGCCGACCTTTAGATCAAAAGTCTGTTTTATTATGATCCTTTCAACCCTTGCCACCGAGAATTCTGAGGTATCAGGTATTCCCGAGATTTGCTTAGACCAGTATTTTAAATTGACATATTTTACCAATTTATTTATCTAATAAATTGAATCAATCCTATTTAATTATAAATTTTAATCAAAATATATTCCCTTGCTATATTTTTATCATTATCGTGATAAGGTTATGCCAGCTTATTAAACACGACTGCACGTGAAACATCTAAGGTGTCAAAAAAACTCGACTTATAACATTTTGCTAGCATGTGATTCTGTGATTTTCGACTTATTTTTATTTTCCATCGTTATTTTCTCATAAACTAAAAGAGGAAGTCTTACGAAATTTTGCGACCTTGTAAACATCAACTAATGTGACTCCGGAATGGGGAAAACTCCTTCTTCAGAATAAAAGTGACGTAACATTTTGCCACATAGCACAGGTATAACAACATATAATTATGAAATGAGTACATTTTTCTTATTGTGTAATTCTACTTAAAACATCAGTTAATAAGGACTGTAATGAGAACATTGGGGCTACTGTTCAGCAGGAAATCTTCCTTTCCAACGAAAGGAACAAAATCAAGCTGATTAGTATGTTAGCGTAGGCCCAAGGTGCAAGTAGCATATAGTTTATCATAGCCAAAGGAGAAGCTGACTGCAACATTATCAGATGTGGATTAGAAAATGCTTCTCATTCAACGTAGGTGATAGTTGGCGAAAACGTAGATCTGGTCGTAGAATTTACACCACGAGAACGAAGGTGATTTTCATGAAGCCTGGACGAGGCAACAGAGAAGAAAGGTTGTACTTCCAACTGCTTCAAGTCTTGTCATTCAGCCAGTGCATTCTCTTTATCCATGACTTCACTGGAAGCAATACCACTTCTGCGATTTATAGGAAAAGTAAAGCAGCCATAGTCAAATGTTTCCAGCGGTATCCTAATGAAACCAAAAGCATTGGTAAAGTGTTTAACTAGATGCCACATCCACGCCAGGAGACATCGTTGAAGCCGGGAAACAAATGTTTCCAAATTTATCAGGCCCCATCCCACGAGCATAACCTCAATCATCACAGGTACATTTCATTTTGTTTTGTACTAACTTCGATGAAGCATGTTGTTTCTATTCTATTCTATTTTGTTCTACTCACAGGTACCTTTGCTTCGTTAAATCATGAGCCAAGATGAAAACAAACTTGTCTTCATTACCAAGTACAAAAAGTGCAGCTTTACGTCACTCGTGCAAAGTTTCTCTACAGGTCCAACCGTGTTTTGGAAATGAATCTCTCGAATCTGAACGTTGGGGTTGGACAAGAGAAAATGGGAGATATTGACTCATATTAAGACCAAGGTCCCTATTGCACCTGATACCGTTCTCAACTCCATATTTTGTGGGTGTGACGCAGAATGCGGTATGAGATGGGGATGCCGGCTTTCCGGCAACCACTGCTCACCTGTCTGTGGCAATTGCCACGGCGCCTACACCAACAGTGCTCCCGTTCTAAAAGAGCTTTACGATGAGGATGATGAACAGCTTGAAATGTTAGATAAGGTGGAAGGGTAAATGGAAATTAGGTTATGTAGAAATCTTTTTTATTAATGCATTGTTAGTTACTTGAAGTATTTAGTTAATAAAAACAATTCTAATATAATATATTTTTGGTTTATTACTTATTCCTCCCTATCATAATATCATGCGTGCATCAACTGATTATTCCTCCCTACCTCTCATTCCTAGGTGACCACTTTTTTAACTATAGGTCTTATTGTAAATCTTAAATAAAGTTAGATATCTCGAGAACTATTTGACGTAAGGATGTCTATTACTCCTCACATTAGAGCTAGTCAAATGCACCATAAAGTAGTTTATAATCATTATCTTCGTAGGAAGGACGGCTTTCAAGATATTCAGCAATAGAATGTTACAACTCGGTGATTTCTCGTTTTTTTGGAAAAAGAAATTAATCTTTCATTGACTTTATCTCAGGAACTATTAGGCGTACAAATGTCGATTACCACACGAATTAGAGCTTGTTTAATGCACCATAAAGTATTTTATAATAGGTATCTTCATAGGAAGAACATCTGCCATGATATTTGCCAAAATAATTTCACAAAATAGTGATTTCTCGTTTTTCTAAAACAAATTATTTTTTGAGACACTATTAGACGTAAATATGTCTATTACCACACAAATTAGAACAAGTTAAATACACCATAAAGTAGATTATTATAATTATCTTCGTAGGAAGAGCAGTATCCGCGATATTTGCCAAAATAAATTAACAAAACTGTGATTTCTCGTTAGCTATTTTTTAAAAACATTATCCTGAGAACTGATAAAGTAAATAGTTCTAATAGAGCTCAAATTTCAGCTAATTTAATTTCCTTTATTAAAGGTCATTATAATACTTTTCATGTGGTAGGTAGTTTTCAAGATGCTGAGCACAGAATAAAAAATGCGTGAAAGTTTTACGTTTTTTCTTGAATAAAATGCCGCCATTATTGAAGGTAGGAAGGCCAGAATGGCAGATAAGGCTTAATTTACTTAAAATGGCCTAAACTTTCGAAATAAACATTCAAATCTTCTACTAAAATGAGTACCGCTCCAGGACTATATCGATGTTTAATTAGGATGTGTTGGAAGTGTAAGCCTGGATTATGATTTATTACAATAAATTGCATATTTGTTTACAAGAGACCCGCTCAGGACATAATAAATAATGTAAAATATATATATATATATATATATATATATATATATATATATATATATATATATATATATATAATTGTTACTGGCACTTTGTTACACAGGCCAACAGTAGTTTTGGAGCCAAGGAATTTGGAGCTGATTAATACGAGCATTAGTTTTTGCCAAGGTCAAAATTTTAAGATATAACCTTTTAGTGAAATGTAGTTTTACGTTATATTAGGTTAAATCCATGAATCAAACCTAAAAATTAAACATGCATTAAATTATATCATTAAATTATATGTATACAAAGATAGTGCCAAGACACATCGGAAGCTTCTTTTTCTTGAACTTCTTGAATATATCTTGGAACAGTCCCTTTGTAAACTCCAGTAATAATCTGCGATCATGTGCTTATCCTATCTTCCTTGATAGCGGTTCTCCATAATTTTAATATCTTGATGAAATCCTCACTGCTGTTTCCTAAATTTTCAGGAAAACGGTCCAGGTTGTTGTGTAAATAGTGCACTTCAATACTCATGTTGCACCCAAGGTATTTGAAATTTTTAAGCATATCTTTTAACAGTTCAACATGGTTTCCTGCTTATCGTTGGCCCAGAAAATTTCCGACAACTGCAACAAATGAAGTCCAGGATTTTCGCTCAGCCTCATTCATGGAATTCACGAAGGCTTGGTCCTTAATGAATTTTCTTATTCCTGAGCTGTTAATTATTCCTGTTTTAATTTTTCCTTACTCAACTGAGGGATTTTTTCTCCCATAAATGTAAAGCATGATCCCTCCTTGTCGAGAGCCTTTACAAACTGCTTCACAAGGCCCAGCTTGATATGCGCAGTGGAGGAAAGATGATTTTCTCTCGTTCAACTAAGGGTTCGTTAATAACGTTATTTTTCCCAACGACCATGTTTTCTCTCTTAGGCCACTCTTGTTTTCTATCTCAGTGGTGTGTTTTGTCTCTGCTATCCCAGAGGCACAAAAAACACAAGTATATTTGGTGTGGCCACTTTGCTGTCAGAGAAAGTTTACCATTTTTTAAGTCCACACAAATCAACTATTGATGTTTACGATACTTTATCTTCTTCAAGACCAAAGCTATGGTGCTTTATGTGTCTTTCATTGTTGTTGAGTGGGAAATTGGTATTGAACCATATTTGTTCCCATTGTGCAGAATATATTTCAAGCTTCACTTGGAGCTATCAATAAGTCTACAATCATCTGGAAACTATTCAGGAAGACTCATTTTTTCCAGGAGTCCTCTAATATCGTGACAAAATACAAGATTTTTTTCTTGAGAGAAGAATGATAGATCCTTTTCTCTTGTAAGGTAAAAAGTAATCTTGGTTCCTTATTCCAGTAAATTTATGTCGTTCAATCTGGAAGCCACTAATTCAGAAGCTTCTTTTGACAGGTTAAGATCTCTGACGAGGTCATTTAACTCATCCTGGTTGAAAAGTTGAGGAATTGCTGACATCCCCTCATAATCACTGTTACCTTCATTAATATCAGAAGGATGATTATAGGGACAACACTCGTCCTCAGAAAGCTCTGGAATCCGGTGATATTCAGGGGGCAGTACTTTCTCTGAGTGAGGGACCCGGCGTCTTGCAGACTAAATCACGATAAGTCCACTTGCTACAGTTGTTTCGATTGATTCCAGTAATATTTACTAGACAGAAATAACAGTCATCGATGTGGTTTTTGGGTTCTCTTCAAATCATCGATACGCCGAATTTTATTTTTTTTATTTTCCTGCTAGTCCACTGGCGTAAATGTTCTGTACAAGTATTACAAACCTAATGCGGTGCCCAGGATTTATCCTGATCACCGAGCTTAACACCAAAGTATCCATGATAATCTCTCTTTACAATTTCACTAACAGTCTTTCTGTTATGTGTTTTCTCCTCATATACAGCAAAACAAATCAGGATGATTTATACAACTTCTTCTACTTGAACTCATTTTTTATAAATTTCTATCTAGCACGGCTAAAACTCACAAACTGACCTCAAATTTATTTGAAGCGTTGAAATTAAGGATGGGATTCTTAGCCTGGTTAAGCAGGCGGTTTTACTTCTTTTATCACACTTATCTAAACAAGTAAAATGATAGAAAAAAACTGATTTCGTATTTAGATTCAGCGCCCCAGATCCAAAATCCTAGGCACCAAAAATTTGTTTTCCTCTTGTAGGCCTGTGTTATTGCACTGATTTCATACATTGGTGTGGAAGAAGACAGAAAGGGCTAACGTCCGCTTCACCGCTAAATAAGTGCATTTCCTAAGGAACCTTTTCAAATATTTTAAAAAGTGGCAATTGGTTTTAAAGAAGAATAAGTGCTTTATTTGAAGAGTTTTTCGTTATTGCTGGCCGTTAAATTGCCACAACTCTTGAAATTTCAACTTTCGTGTGAAGGACTTTTAATTGCCACAACTCTTGAAATTTCAAATTTCGTGTGAGGACTTGAAATAAATTGAGTTACTGGTGTTTTTAGTGTCTAAGCCAATAATTTTTTAAAATTATTTTATGTCATATGATTCTCTGACTAGCTTTGAAACAAAGCCAATTATTAGGGACTGATAAATTATTTGCCACTTCTATAAATTTGTTTTATTGAAAACTAGTTTCGAATGTTATACATTCATCCTCAGTTCTAAATACACTCACATTGTTAGTGCGCGAAGAAACCAGTACAAACTTTTCTGTTTGATATAATCCATTTAAACCTTGGTGAGAACCAACATGTATTTGATTTCTTGTCTTAATTAAATTCATAAATGTTTTATAATACTGATTTATATAATTTAATATGTATAATAATACCAACTATATTTCGAATTGCTTATTTTTGAATTTTTTGTGTGTTTTTAGAACTGAGGATGAATGAATGGTTTTCAATGAAACGAATTTATAAAAGAGGCAAATAATTTATCAATCCCTAATTAGATTGATCCTTCTATACAATCATGCAGATGTCAACTGAAAGCCAATTATGGTGCAATTAAGCTAAATGAGTAGGAGGGTCTGACCCACAAACTATTAATTTGTCGGAGTGTATTTCCTTTTTCCCTCTAATCATCTAGATAAAATCCTTGGACATCCAAATGGCCAGTGGGTCAAGCTTTTATGGGTTCCTGGTCCTCACTCATTCCACAAACATGGCCAAACCACAAATACTACCTTTTCTCTAGGGTGATATTTAATGCAGGAATTTTAAGCTCTTCCTTAATCATTTTGTTTATTAAGCAACTAATCTATCTAGTTTCTCCTGCAACCCTCTGCAAGTACTTCATTGAAGTTCCAATAATTTGGCTGATCTACTTGTAGAGTCCAGCTCTCACTTCCGTAAGAGTAGGGACCTCTGCGTACTTGAAAATGTGGAGCTTGGTCTCCTGCTCCACATCCCAATGGCCCACAATGCTGTTGGCTTATGCTGTAATAGATTTGGTTGGCTCTAGCAATCCTATTTGCTATCTCCCAATCTATTCTGCCCTCGTTTTTTATATTGGCTTCCAAGTAGTCAAAGTTGTCAACCACTTCAAGAACCTCTAAAATACATCTCCACTGTCTCCTCATCTCAGGAAAGGACCAGTAAGAACCTTACTCTTAGAGGAATTGCTTATAAAAAATATGTCCTGGCAGAGCCTCAGATGGACTGAGAATGAACATGATTAAGCCTTGATCCAGGCATGATTTGTTCACACTTTATTTTTAATAACACCAAGAAATGCCATAGTAATTTGTGTTACACATAGCTAATAACAAAATTGTTTTTAAAACAGAAAATAAAAGCTAAGTACAATTACAGATCAAAAGTTCATAATTTTTTGTTGGATTTCAATGGATCTAGCTAAAAGTATAAAATTAAAAAAAAAAGGTATAAAAATAAATTGATTTTTATTTTTTGTAATTTATTACATAAAATCAAGATTTTAGTAATTCTTATTACAAAGTGTCCATTGTAGAAAATATTTACAATGAACTAACTTTTATCACTTCATTTGAGTATAAAAATTAGTTGTTGGTCTAACAACAATTGAAAAAAAAAATGAAATCCTATTTTTGCAAATATTTTTCAAAAAATAAAAATAAATAGTTTTTTTTTTTACAATTATGTAAACAAAACAAAGATTTAAACAACTAAAACAAACATTTTTACTAATTCGTTTTCACAATTTTTCGTTAGAACCAGCACAAATTATAACAATTTTCCAAAAATATTCAACAAAAATTGGTATTACATTAAATTACTAGTTAAAAAATCATAAAATGACAATCAATAGGTTGTAACTACAGGATATCAACTTGCTCTAATTCAAACCCGATACTAAACTCCAGCTTCCATTTCTCTTTGACGAACAACCATGGCAGCTTCAACAAGTACATGAAGGCATTTGAAAGGGTCTTCACTAGGATGGGTATGTCTATTAGATTCAATATGATCATCACTTTCAGACCAATTTCTTTCTGAATCAATACATGATTCATTACTAATGTCATTAACAAATTGATCATTAATATCATTAACACTGAAAAAAAAGATTAATTTATAATTTTATTTGTTCAAGTCGATAACAGATCAAGAATTCTATAAAACAGATATGTCAATATTACATATTTGTATAACTGCAAAGAAACACTTACAATTCACAAGGTGAGCCTTCTTGGTATCGTTTTGTATCATCAGTTATAGTATTATCGGTAGTTTGATCAGTAGACCAAACAACTTCTTCACAGCTCAAGCTATTTTCATAAGAAGTATTGCTCTCAATATTGTCATTTGTGTTAATATTTCCTGCAGAACTTTTCGTTCTCTTTCCTCGACGAGATATGGTGAAATGTTGAGGATCTTGCCCATCTTGTCTGATCATTTGTGGTAAAATACGCCTTCTTGCATTTATGAACCAGTTACAAACCTAAAAAACAGATGTCAGTATAACAAACAATTCATAGAGGGAAGGAAAATATGGTAGTTATTGTTGAAATTGTAAAACTGCATAGAGTAAAAAGATTCTGATGATTGAGAAATTATTTAGATAATTGACTGTCACAAAAAATTGAATTCCTGCATTAGCCAAATAATAATTAGAAAAAATAATTTACAGCATAATATCATACTAAAAATAGCATTAACACGTATGGTGCCCAGGAATATGCAACAAGAAATTTTCTTTTTTGCTAGTTTTTTCCTTTCCCAATAATATAATATAATTAGATTATAAAATGACATTTTATACAACCCTAATGTTTCTTAATGTATTTACAACCGTTTTTAATGAGATTTCAATTAGCACTATCATGCACCTCCGGGGCACGAAAGATTTTGGGAAAGTGGTTGTGGTTGGTATGCAGTACCACTACATCAGCAACCACGGTATTCTCTACCAAAGATAGAAAGTGAAAATAGAAAAGTTCGACGAGGCTGTAAGGGATGCAAACAGAAAAAAATTCAGAGAAAAATAACTAATAAAAAAAATTGTGACATATTGCCCTACTTATCCCATAGTATCCTTTTATTGTTTACCATGTTTAAATGAAAAGCAAAAATAATTATTGTTTTATGTTGGTATGTGAATAAAATTGTAAAATAATAAATTTTAAATACTCTTTTGCTGTTGAAACCAATAAAAAATTGATTTATTTAAACCAAATATTGATTTAATTATGTATTTTTAGTTGCAAATTTGATTTAATTTTTTTTTTTTAAAACAGGCCAACGGCGTCAGACATTTGTTTATTGCTCAAGCGGTCCCTAACCACTGGAATTAGTCATTGCCAAGCAGTGCTGTGGCGTGGAAGGAAAGCTTTTCGCTGCAAAGCTGAGCAGTAAGAGGGACCGCTCAGGCATTTTAGGGAAGGTCCAATTGGCCACAAAGCGGTACCACGTACCGCTATGGCACAATATGTGTTAAAGAAATTGTAATATTAACATCAATAAATGCTGAAATATTATTTATACAAAACGAAAATCATTGGAAGTAGTTTTTATTCTCCTTTTTGATGGATAGATTTAATTATTTCAAAAAAGGAAACCCAAAATCATTTATAAAAAGACCTTAAATTAGAAAAATTATCTTGGCATACATACATCAAAATGATTTAAAACAATAAAAAACTAATTCATAGTGAATAAATAGCAAATAAAAGATGAAATTCCTCTTAATAACTACTTATTCAAAGACATCATGTGCAATATTTCAACTATTGCTATCATCATTACTAAATTATTGAAACTAAAAGGTCACTAACATACATAACAGGGTAGCAAACTAATGAAGATCAACAGGGTAACAAACAAAAAATATCTTACTATAGTGTGAAGTTAAAAAAAAAAAAAAAAAAAGTATTATCTCAAGTTTTTCAATACCTATCCTTAATAACACTTCGAATTTTATTTGATTCGTGCTTTTCTTGAAAATTTAATTATGTATAAATACATAAACAATCAATTTTTAAAACAAAATTCTTATCCTTAATTAATTGCACAGTAAAATAATGAAAAAATAGGTGCGCAAAGTGCAGACAATTAGAAGTGACTTATTTTCTCAAAAAAGATTTTAGTTAGAAGGTTTGACTTGGTTAGTGTGACTACTAATTATTGGGGTTTTTTTCTTTAATACACTCCGGATTAAACGACTCTCCTGCTTAACCAGCGATACCTCAGTCCCGACCAAGACCGATAAGCGGGATTCTACTGTACAATAAAATCCCTTGTATCATAGTTCTGTATTGCATCTTATTCAATATACAACTTTAATTATTAAGCTTTCCCTTCTATTACTGACAATAGGAAATATACTGGGATACATTTGGTACTGACATACAAAACAAATGTATTAAATAAAGGTATGGACTTGTGATCAAAGAACTATGACAAAAATCTGAGCCAACTAAAGCCTTGAAATGCCAATGGTTCTGCAAAAGGTCTGACAATAGGCCATGAAATGCCTTTTTTAGAGCCAACACTACTTTACTGGATATATGACCATAGCTACAAGATGTGCGATCTTATATACTATATGCCTTGTACGGTGGCTACAAGGCAGCTCTTGGCAGATCTAAAATGCAACAGGAGATACTGTGAAGATTAGCCTGCCTTATGATCACTCCAACTGCAGTAATGAAGGTTTTACTAAACCTCATGCTGCTGCATTTGGAGATGGAAGCAAAAGCCATGATTACTCTGTACAGGCTAGTAACATTAGGTAAAAAATCCAATGGATGATTAGTTTATGGGCATTGGAATCTGAATAAAAATGATCGAAGATGAAGTAGTGCAATCAATACACCCTAATTTTCAGGTAGCCAGTTAAGAAACAAAATAATAGGCTAACTTAGATAGGCCATAGTCTCATGATGTGAGATCTTAGCGATTAGCTAATATACTCAAATTTTAATTGCTGAGGGGCTACGTGGATAGAACAACTATGTTCTACACTGCTAGCCAGGAGCCAATCAGTGTACTGAAAGGTTACACAACCCCATCAAAAGTGGTAAAGAACTGAAAAGTTGCACTTGACACTCTTTCATCACATAATAATGATCAAGTTTAATGGGTACTTGTCTATTCAGAAATAACTTGCAAAAGGGTGATAAACTGGCAAGAATGCATATCATGCCCTATGTTAGTGAGATGCCGTAGAACGCACATGGTTCATGCATCTTGGCGCTGAACAGATTGCAGACCCTAAAATTTGTGAACCTCTGTATCCACCAAGTATTTAAAGATTTTCAAAGGCTATTGAATTGCTATAAAGCAGCTCACTAGACAGCGAATAATAGGCCTCCTCTATTGGCAACATCATAATCTGTGCAGGAAAAAAAATCAGAACAGCACAAAAACCAACATCCTAAAAAATAAAACAAAAAATCCTCAACTTACTACGAATCTACATCAAATAAACAGAATAATGCTAAGGTCAGGTGAAGTGGCATAGAATAAGATATCTACTAAATGTTAATGGATAATGAACTTGGAAAACACCTTATGACATGAATTAGACCTAGCCTGGAGTACACCCAACCTCTGTGAAACAAGGGCATGATTCTTCAGTGCGTTGAAGGAAAAACCTAGCAATTGAGCATAATCGTGACCACCATAGTGTAACCGCAAGTCAAGAAACAGTATTCCCTAACCCAGTGTTGAACTAAAGACCCTCAATGGGTGGTAGTGGCATTTCTTTTTCTCCTTCTAATAACTGAAGCATTAACTTAAACCTTGATGGGTCAGCAGCTACATAAAGTTTTTAATCCTCATACCAATATTTTTACATCTGATTCAAATGGAATGTGATGTCATGTGACAGGTATCATTCTTCACGTAGTTCATACTTTTAATAGATTTAGGCACCCGAATTGCCTTAAAAATTCCATCAGTTTTTTTCCTCCTACCTCACTGACATACTATTTATTGTCAACTATATTTTGATCCTGCCTAGCAATCTTTTTTTTCTTATCCTGCTGGAATTTCTCAAGGCACTTAATCCTTGTGCTTATACATATAATAGTACAAAGTACTAGCCTCAACACTATTTATACAGCTGACTTCCTACACATTCTAGCACAGTGGATATCTTAGCACTGGCCTTATTACAAATGCCTATGGCAGATTTTTTATATACCTCCCTTCAGAATTTTTGTGGGATTACAGTTGATTGTTGCAATTCTACAAACCAACTAGTCAACAACAAATCATTTATCTCGAGAAAAAAAAATATATATCTGCCTAGAGGGTCGGGGTGGCTGGGCGGGTTAAAGCACCTACTCACAAACCCCAAGGTTGTGAGTTTGAATCCCGGTACCAGCATTAATTTAATCAGCCTACTTGGAGGCAACTCACATAGACCGGGCATAGGAGTGATAATCCTATCCCGTGTACCTAAATTGAGAATCGCGGTGTAGCCTTTCATGTATGAATACCACATCGCGTGCCTAAAGATTTCCATGGTCTAGTGCCAACCGAAAAAAAAAAAAAAAAAAT
Source organism: Rhaphigaster nebulosa (assembly GCA_948150685.1). NCBI lineage: Eukaryota > Metazoa > Arthropoda > Insecta > Hemiptera > Pentatomidae > Rhaphigaster > Rhaphigaster nebulosa. Next base: position 161,199,739 of record OX411307.1, read on the forward strand.
ATCTGCATCCCACCATAAACCTCTGATTCCCTCAAACCAATTATCAGAAAACCTCGACTATTTACTAATTTCCGATAACCCTCTAAGGAAGCATCACAACAAGCCATTGTCAAGTCACAGTTCAATCATCACATTTACTTGCAGTATTCAATTCAACATATGTGAATTTCAACAAATAAATCTTTAACAATATTTAATTCAGATGGTATTATTTTATTAGCAAAAATACAGCATAAGAAATTGAACGAAAGAATATTAGTTCATATCCTAAACTAATATGAAATAGAAGTGGTGTAATAGCAAATGAAGAGGCTATTGTTAAATAAACAAACATATTTGAAGGAAGTCTTATGCATTATTATCGATTTAACAGCACTTTAATAACGTTAGCTGGCTTAAATATTTGAGTATTGCCCGAGCAGACTAGCAGATGTTTGTGATCGAATGACTTCAGATTACATATGCAAGTCTAAGAGGCTTGTGTCTAATTATGAATTAACACTCAGAAATGTTACAATAGACAGAGCTCCTATAATATGAAATTAATAAAAAATGTTAGTAGTTAAAAATTCGATTAAGACAGAAATAACAACATGAAAAAATATATAAAGTTTAAAATCTTATGCAAAAAAGAACGTCGCTTATTGCATTCTCGTTACAAGAGATAAGGAAATTGACATGATCAGAAGTCAGTGAGATAATTTTAAATTATTAAAAAGAATTTTAATGCAAGTGTAGTCAAATCCAAACAAGCCATTAGAACACAGTCAGCCTAACCACACTGAACACTAAGCATACATTAAATCGAGAATCAGTAATATCTACAAATAACTACTTCCTAAGCCTTCCATGCACTACTGCGAGCATGATATATTAATTTTTTATGTTTAAATATAAATTGAATGTTTGATGGGTAATTAAGTATTCCAAAAAATAGTGGTTAACAAAGCTCTAAATTTAGACAACATTCAAAATTTTCAAGTTATTTTGTTTTTATTTCAATATAAATTTAAATATAGTATATTAACACAAAAAACTTCATAATTTATATTTCTCAACACAATATTATGATTGAATCTTTATATTTCCATGAAAGATCAACTTTTACATTAACTCATAACAGGCTACTTATATAATTTAAAATAATAAACAAAGACTTAAAAAAGTGTTCAAATCGCAGTCCTATCAATAAGAAATAGATAATATTCCTTTAAAAATCTCTTACTGCAAAAGAAAAACTATTTACTAAACATAAAAATAACAGTTTAAGGCCTAGTCTTCCTTAGATTGGCCTTGCATACCAACCAAAACAACACATATTGAGAAATAGCAAAACATAAAAACATTTAAAGGCAAACTAAGAGCAATCCATTAATAGCCTTCATAATAATTCAAATAAAAAAAAATTAAAATCTAAAATAATCCTTTGCTCTTTGATTCTGCCATTTGTTTACATGTCGAAGAGATCAAATAATTTAGTCCGTATATTTCTCACTGTGGCTATTGATGTTTTTTAACAAACTTTAAATACATTTTTTGTCAGAATTTAACAGGAGTTGGGTTATTCTAATAATGGCAATACTGCTCACTATTTATCATTTAAATTAGTAATTGGTGGCCTAATGGATGGGATGTCAATGGCAGGAACCAATAACTATAATTTGATTATGCAAAGGCTATAATTTTTTTCACCACATTATACTTTCTTAACGTTCCTTTCAGGCTATCATCAAGTACAAACTAGAAAAGATGTAATCATATGGTTAACCTATAACCACTTCACATAATTTTTAAAAAAGCTTTTTTTAAAACCAAGTAAAGTGGTTATATAGTAAACTAAATGATTCGGTCCTTTCTAGTTTGTACCTGATGACCGAAAAGCTGAAACGTGGTAATTAAGAAAATATAATGGGGTGAAGCAAATGATAGTCTTTGTACGATCAAATTGCAACTCCTTATTCACCTAAATATCCTTAAAATAACTGTAATGATCATTAAACTAACTACAATAATGAAAGTAAAATCAAAATGGGTTTGGGAAAGCCTATATTAGCTTCAAGGCAAAATTATTAAGTGAAAAATATGAATTTTAAATAAAATAAAATAAATTAATTTATTGAAAAAAATCCATAATTTCACTACTTATAAAACCAAGATATAATTGAAAAAATTATAGATGAGTTCATTGACTGTATTTAATATATATGGATTATACATTATCAGGAAATCAGTCAGTGGCAAAAAACAGAATTTTAATTTTTATATTAAACCCAAACATTTGTGCCTCTTCCTCAGGGCTAAAATACATTACAGATACAAGATCAAAGAGATGTACACCATATGTATAGTTTTCGAAATACTTAAAAAATAAATATAAATGTAACGGGTTTCCATGAGAACCTCCACAGAAAATATGGATACGAAGTTCAATATCCTTTTACATATTTTTTATTTAATATGCTTTTATATTTTTTTTTTATTTATCTAGTGCCTTGCTAATACTGGTTCGGTTTATATGATGTTGTTTTAATTTTGTAGATAATTTAATTATCTTTCAAATGAATACCTATAATGTTCCAGGAGATGCATAGTTCTTGAGTTATTCGAAAAAAATATTTATTTTTTTGTTTTAGAAAATAAAATGTCAACCAATTAGGATATGAATTTTTCCAAAGCCAATCTTATTGCACATCTATAACACAAGGAGAACACCACTAAAATTTTCAACTTCATAGGCATTGTCGTTTTCGAGATAGTGATGACTAGATAGATAAGTGATTGAGTGGTAACTTTCTTTTTGTAAAACGAAAACAATAAATATAAAAATGGGTATGAATGGATTCAGAGAAGAGTCTTATAATAACCGCCGGCTTGTATAATAAAAAGCTCAACATGTTGTTGTTTTTGGAACTAACTGATTTCCTGATAATCTATAACCGATATATTAATCATATCAATTAGGTAACCTAACAATAAACAAAACAAAAACATAATATAATTAAAACAGGTTAAGCAGAATCAAAATGATCACAAGAAAAACCTAAGTTATAAATTTGTCCTGAGAGTTTTCTGAACTGTGTGGGAGAAGAAAGAATATTTGCTCATATCAAACAAATCTTACAACTAAGACTGCACAACAAATATAATAATAGTGAATTGACTAATAATATCCATTTAACACATTCCAAGGATTTAATTAGGTTCTTATTCACCATTAACACTCCGTCGGTCGCTATGGATCTCAGAGATTGTTTCTTGTACACATCTTGATAGGGCTGAATGTAGATTTGGGTTCTGAAAGAGAGCGATGGCTCATTTTATGTCTGTAATAGGAAAACCGGTAAAAAAATTGTTGGCACCATAAGTTAGAAAAAAACTCCATACACCAACAGAAATAAAAACGAGAAACAAAATTTGCTTGTGAGACTTTGTGGTGTAATAGGGAAGGCAAAAAATTTTAATTCCTTGTTAGATTCATGGCTGTTTCTTTGATGACACTATTTTGGATAGCATTGTAACATATAGTATACCAATCAGTATATCACCACAATTAGTGATAATTTTTTGCGGGCTCGGGATGCGCTATCAACCAACAAAGCCGAAATCAAGGCTTTTATCGGTTTGTTATACATTGCCAGAGTGAATAGAGCTGGAAGGAACAATCTCAAGGATCTCTGGAGTACTGATGGTTTTGGCATAGAAATATTTAGATTGACTATGACCTTACAAAGATTTAAATTTTTACTAGGAAAAAATTCGATGATCGTGATACTCGTCAAGAATTTTTTTTTTTGGATATGGAAATAATGTTCCTCAACGTTGCCTATTTCTAAGAAACCTAGGAAAAGAGCTGATAACTGAACAATTAGTGAAGTGGGTACTGATCTAACCTGATACAAACTATTTCGACAAGGATTCGAGAAATTTTACCAGTAAATGAGGGACCCCGAGGTGTTAATAAATGTTTATCTACCTGTGAAAGCAATAACCGAGAGCGATGTAAGCCTAGCCTCGCTTCGAAAATAAGAAGACTGACGAGGTATAAATGCAAATCATGCGGCCAATATTTATGTCTCCAGCACTGTGCCTTCAAATTTCTCGATGGTTGTGAGGAATCCGAAAACCAACAATTAAAGTCTGACACTTTGTTATTCTAAATCGGTTTTATATGATATTTATAATATTGATACATATATTTAGTTTTCTCAGTATTTTTTATGACATGTTTTTATATAAATATGACTGATTATTACACCAAGGTTTAATCATTAAGTTTTGTTGCTAGACACTTTATTATTGTAAGTCTGTTTGAAGTGATTGGTAACATGATATATGATCGTTACACACAAACACACACACACATATATAAATATGTTCCACTCAATCGCCGAATTCGGCCACTGACCAAAATTTTTACCCACAACACATTGTCGGTATTCCAATTCGGTCATTGTCTGAAATGAAATGCCCACAACGCGTTGTGGGTAAATACGTTTGCTCAATTGCCGAAATAATCTTTCACTTCGGTCATTGAGGAAATGCAAAATACCCACAACGCGTTGTGGGCGGTATGCATTTGCTCAAAGACCAAAAAGGCCTAGATTCAATTTCGGTGATTGAGCAAACGTATTTACCCACAAAGTTAGTGAATCAGAGCTTAAATTGCGAAATGAAATGCTGCAGAAGCTCTATGTTCATAGGTGGTCTACTCTATCAACAGAAGGCAATTTATCCAATCTAGGTGGATAAAAGCTAACATGCAATGCAGGATTTTATGCAATGCGGGAGAGTGATAAAAAAAAAAACTGGTACAGAATTTTCGTTGAAAGTCTCGGTTCAAACTAACAGCTACGTATTTCGAAAGTAAAACAATTTAAAATTATATTCAGTTTTCATTTACTTTCAATAAATTTTAATTTATTTCAACATTCATTTTCAATTAAATTGTTACAATAAAACATTAGTTAGTTAAACTAATAAAAAATAGAATATATAAAATGAACTGATATTTTTTGTTTTCAAATTGATTTGATCTTTTATTGATTGATGGAGTAAGAGAAAAATTTCATTATTTAACATCAGAAATTAATAAGTTTGAAGACAATACTCATCCATAGGAAGATTAGGTAACTTATTTACGCAAGTAGAGTTCCTGTGGCATTTCATCTTGTAATTTTAAGAAAATAATAATTATTAATAAGACTTCTAACGAAAAATTCTTATAGCTAAAATTGATGAACTGTATTTGAATTATGACCTGCCAATCTAAGCCTAGGAAAATCTCGGTCTTGTGCATATTTTGCATTTGTCCAGAGACCAAAGTGAATGATCATTTTGGCGATTGAGCAAACGAATTATATATATATATATATATATATATATATATATATATATATATATATATATATATATAACATTAATGTTTTCAGTATCACTAATTATTATTAAAGTTTCATAATTAATTTTTGGAAAGCTTTTTTATTCTTAAGTCAACTTACTGTGATCAGTCAAAGGTAGCCACAAAAAATTTACATCATATTTTTATTGGAATTTGTACTTATGTTTTGTTTTAAAGTTTTAATAAAAACTATAAAAAAGTATCTGCATTTTATTTTGGCCCAACATGAGAAAAAGAAAAAAAAATGGCCACTTTTTATTAATAAATATCAATATTTAGTAAATGGATCTCACAGATCCAGCACGACTGTCCATGAGATTCCAAGGGGTGCGACCAATGGAGTGTTAAGAAACTTAAAATAATTGATGATTAAGAATACAGAAAATACTAATATTATCGACATTCCTCAGTTCAATTTTACTAACAGTGAATTTAACTTTTTTTTTTTTTCTCAAAACCCAGAAAGTAAGAACTATTTAGAAAATTATGAAATAAACAAACCACTACAACCTGTGAAGGGTTTTGGGTTCAGTACTTGGTTAGGACCCTACTGCTTCTAGGCCAATGGTTGTACAAGGAGGTGATTTGGCCGAGATTACGCTCAACCGCCAGGCTTTTCCCCAAATTAAGGGTACCCACTTTATAGAGGGCTGGTGGTAGTCCCCAGGAGTGTCTCCCGATCCCGCAGGTTCGATCCACAGCTGATAATAGAATAAATAATTATCTGTCACAGCCGGTCTTGAACCCAGGACCGGGAGCATGGTAACACAGTGCCTTACCACTGAGCTACTTCGCTCAATCATCACATTCATCTTAAATGTTAATTTAATAAATTATAAATTCATAACCTTTAAGAACTATTTCTTCAATACGCCATTAACAAGGTTTTATTAACAAGTTAAAATTGTACTGTATACAGTGAGCATACAAATAAATCATATTAGGACAGTAAGGTATTTTAATTTTAAAATTTCAATTTTCTACCAATGGATTGAGGTTTAAATTGGCATTTATAAAAAAGTCTCAAAAATGTAACTGATAATAACAGGTTAAGCAAAGTTACAAAGTATAAAAAAAATGGTTCATTAAAAAGAACTTAAGAGCAGGAATAGATTCTACAATATCATAATTTTATGACTATATCTCCAACCAGGGTAAAACAAAAATGGGCATTGTAGATATAATGAGAGTATTCAAAAATTGTAAATACACTACTTCATAGTTAACTTTGAATCAGAAGTCAAAAACAAAATATTTCAAGTGATATCTAAGAAAGAAATTTAAAAGAATAATATTCAAGTTATCACACATCAAGTTTTATCGTGTAACAATAAGATAGTCATATAGATGGAATCCATAAATAACATGAATAAAATATAACAAATTAAAACCAATTCTTCCTATGACCAAATAATCGCTCCAAAAGTTAAATTTCCCATTCAATGTTTGCCACTGGTTCACAACACATGCTTGAATAAAATAATTAATAAAAGAAGAATAATGTATAATGCTGACCTTGTTAATTACACAAATTCATTAAATTTTCTTTGATATCATAAATCTAATGTTATAGGTAAATAATAAATTAAGAAAAACAAGTAAACAAATAAAATATTTGAATTAAATAATTCCCATATGATGATAAAAATTAATAGAACAATAAATCTATTCATTAATAAATGGTAAAAGATTAAAGAGAAACAGTTCTTTCAGCCGAACAATTACTAAGGGGTCAGTGTTCACCAACTTAATGACACTGGTTAAACTGAGTGGTGCTTATTTCTCCAGAAAAGTTTTCTAAATCCCTTGCCTGGGAACAAAATTGAACACAACTTTACAATCAAGGTATAACACATTAGTTTCCATTCTCATTCTGATGCTTTCTCATGGTCATATTCAGGAAAGAATGAGGTCCTGGGTTTGTTTCTGAAACCAGTCTGCTCTTCCTTCATGTTTTCTGAGCTCTATAGCCAACACAAACTCAGATAACATTATTACTTCCATTTTTGATAATATTCTCATCAACTTTGAGGATACAGGAGATGACGTCTAAACTCATGGAAAAAATTATTTCTTTATAAAACTGATGCCAGAATCTTTTTCTTAATTCTTTTCAGTTTCCTTCCAAATTCTTCCTATCATTTTTCCTTAGCATCTTTAACTGGCTTGTTAGGGCTCGTTTCTGCTCCTCACATATTCATCTCAGTAACTCAGCTTATACATTTTCCAGGTTTCCTTCTTATATATATTTTATTATTATTTAATCATCAAGGAGGAGAAAGTATTAATATTATTTAGATAAGACTATTACATACAAAAGAAATCAATAAACACCACAAATATATTATATAAATGATAAAATAGTTGTGTGTACATGTTTTACAACATATAAATTAAATGTTAAAATGCTGTATTTACCTTGGATTTGAATGGTGGAGAGATGAGCAAGTACTACCATGATTGTATAGAGGATCCCAGAACAATTATTTATTCTGAGGTAGAAGAACTACGTGAGTCCACAGGTTCACTTAATTTTCTGTAAAGGGAGGAGCAGACGTTACAGGACGAAGCATTGTGTCAAGCTAGTCGGAAAAGGCTGCTTCCCACCCTTACACAGTGACCAGGGAATAACTTTCATCAAATTTTCAATGGTCATTATCATTAAATTTAACTTCATAAATTTAATATGGAATAAACGAAACCAGAGTAAATTGATTCAAAATGGCTAATTAAAGCACTTAGTAATACTAGTCATTATCAGTTTTTACCTTATATCAAACTGGCACCATTAATTATGGCTAGGTGACACACTACATATTATTTTGATCCTTTATATCAAGAGTTATAAAAAACTAACATATTATTTTGTTCCCTACATCAAGGTTTTAAAGACTATACAAACAAGAATATAAATTAACTGGATTCAACACCAATTTCATAAATACACACAATGAAAAATTAATTTATAAAATAATAATATTATTTCAACAGATAACAATAATAAAATATGTACATTCGAATACCGGGGTGTGTACATAAGACGGTATAAAAACATCATTAAATTCTTAAGAGATGTAAAAGTGGGGACACACGTTCATTATTTCATGATTAGATATGTTCAGGTTTATTATTTTCATGATTTTTCATAGATAAGGGAACAAATACAAAATTTTAGTAAATTCCAAAAAGCAAATAAATATATGTATATGTATATATATATATATATATATATATATATATATATATATTTAATATGTATACAAAGGTCCAGCAAATATAAATACATAATTGGTACCAATAAAATGTATTTTAAACATTTTTTATTTGTTGAAGGAACATCCTATCACCATATCTAATGAATAAAAGACCTTTTCAAATTTTCTACAGGAACTTAAGTCCATAACGCAAAAAGTTTGGTAAAGTAGTAAATGAATTTTAAATATAAAAAAGGAATGGATATATTAAGTTAAAACTATCCCGTGCATAATTAACTATTCAAAGATATAAAGAAAAAAATCTATGTTTAACCCATTATTGAATACAGATGGTGGCTATATTGCTGAACTTACCCAGCATACTGCGTAATGTTAATTGTTATAGTTCTACTTAATTATTAGTTTTCAAAATTCTTAGGTATAGGTGTCGTTTACGAGGTTTTCAAGGGCGCTATCTCCGAATTCACTATTGGATTTGCGATCGCGCATGCGCATTTCGTTTTTCCGTTGCTATTGAAGACTTCTATGATCAAGGAATCGTTTATTAGGTTTTCAAGGGCGCTATTTCCGAATTGACTATCGGATTTCGGATCGCGCAGACGCATTTCGCTTTTCCGTTGCTATTGAAGATTTCTATGATAAAGGGATCGTTTATTAGGTTATCGAGGGTTCTGATTCCATTTTTTTAGTTCGATTTTGGATAGCGCATGGGCATTTTGCATTTCCGTTACTGTTAGAGTTTTCTATGATGTAGGGATCGCTTACAAGGTTTTGGAGGATTCGGATTCCATTTCTTGTGAATATGTGATGTATACATATATAAATGCACATATGCATACATACAAACACATGCATGCCTGCAAATAAACTCAGCCAGAAAAACAAATGGACACAATATTCCTCTTAGTAACTCTATGTTCATTATTTGTAAAAATCATTCATTAAAAGAGCAATTCATTAACTTGATTACCCATTACAATTTTGAAACCGCCGCTGTCGAATCAACTAAGAGACTAAAATGTCTCCTAAAAAGAATTGAAAGAACAAAAATGGGTCGAAAAATCCTCACAACTACATGCAAATTGTAAATCAGAACTGTAATGGAATAGAAATGTGAAGCCTTTAGCTCAGTCAACGATGCCACAATAAACTAGATACAGTACAGAAAAAAGCCTTGAGGGCAGCAAAGTCTACACCAACCTATGTTCGAAAGTTAGACCCACATTGAACATCTTGAGTATTGAAGAGGCAAGGCCACAATAAAATTCTTTGAAAGATGTTACAGGATATCAGATAACTACTGGAAATAGTACAGACCAACCATCTTAAGACTGAAAGTAGCGATTTTCACCTTACATTCAACAATAAAATAATGAAGACCATGTTAAAAGGTAATTTCAGTCACAACCGAAAGTTTTTTGTTTATTGCGCAGTATGCTGGGTAAGTTCAGCAATATGGCCACAGACTCTATATTCAATAATGAACCGATTATTGAACAGAGACTTTTTTCTTTATATCTTTGAATAATTAATTTTACAGGGGATAGTTTTAACTAAATACATTCCATTCCTTTTTTATATTTAAAATTCATTTACTACTTTACCTAACGTTTTGCGTTATGGACTTAACTTCCAGTAGAAAATTTGAAAAGGTCTTTTATACATAAGATATGATGATAGGAGGTTCCTTCAACAAATAAAAAATGTTTAAAATAAATTTCATTGGTATTAATATTTACTGGACCTTTGTATACACATTAAATGTATATATATATATGTGTGTGTGTGTGTGATATATATATATATATATATATATATATATATATATATATATATATATATATATATTTGCTTTTTGTAATTTACTAAATGTGGAGAAATATAACATCAGAACAATTTTTCAGAAAACCCCAACTTTACTCCTAAGTGCGAGAGGTGCCGATCTACTCCACCATCCCTGAAATCGACAAAACATAAGGCAGACCTCTCTCCTTAATTCTTGAAAGCAGCTGCACTCGAAATGATTGCACCAACTCATTACCTGAATGGATCCACATTTACAGTGATAGATCGACCATAGAAGAAGACACTTAAGCGGGTTTCTATTATTTTATCACCAAAGGAGCCTTCTCCAGGGGGAAAATAAGAACAAATTTTGACAGAGAAATCACAACTATAAGTGAAGTAGAAAATACACTGATATCAACTGAAAAGTGGTCTTTTTATCAAATTCTACTGCTGCACTCTAAGCACTGATGTCTAATGAGAGTGTCTTTACAAAAACCTGATTATACAATGCCAGAAAAGGTTACTAAAACCACAACCAATGTATATTTGGTCTTAGCAATATCCATGGGAATGAGGAAGCCAATAGGCTGGCCAAGGAAGGATATACAATGAACAAACCACTTTTCCCCGTTACTTCCGCTAATATATGTAACGTAGTCTCATTCCACATAAACAAAACCATTGTGGATTCCTGGAGAACAGCTGCAGTCCGAAAAAGATGGGAACAGGTTGTATCAAAACCTATTCCTAACAAAACCTGCCCCAAGACTGCAGTAGTCATCTTTAGGATGGCCACGGGTCACAATTGCCTACAGAGCCAACTGCATAAGATCGGCATAGCAAACTCCCTAGCATGTCCCCTGTGCTCCCAGGAGGATGGGACTGCAGATCACCTATTTTTCTGTGCAGCTCTGCAGGCTGACACCAGAAAGGACACCATAGAATGGCGGGCAAGGCTTTACTGGGAGGTACAGCGTCAGATGACTGAACAGCCAAGGACGGGTGTTGGCTGAAGAAGATTACTGAAAACATAACTGTTTGATAATATCTCCCAAAGACAAGTATTTTTTTTTTTTTTTAATTCTATTTCTGTAAAATACATGTCTTTCGTCTTTCTACATACAAAGTAATTCATCTAAACACTGCATAGGTGAATGAAGACTAACATCTGTTACAATGTATCACTCTGCTCTGGATTGATAAAAGTAATACAAAATCCAAGTGTCCTATATTAATTTGTTGAAATTAATATGATTGCAATATTTAGTATGGTTGTGACACTTAACTATAAAAATGTTTCTGTTAATCACTCACTATATCTAAGGATGTTAAAAGTTTGAAAAAGGTCTAACATGATAATTGTGGTATATTATGATTGTGGTATATACCATAATTGAATTGTGGTATATTCTGAAAAAATAAATTATAGATAGAGAACGAAATCACATATGAATGAACATCATAACACCTCTTTTCACTAACATAATGACAGCCAATTTGAAAGGCCCATTAAAGAATATACGCATTGAGATACAGAACTATTGATTAATCAATTTTATAATTAAGATTAACAAATTAACTATCAGTTTGCTTTAATATTTGGCAATCGCATTTTAGGAATAGAAACAAAATTTTAAAATACCATACCCACAATTTTAATAAGGTGGGTTGATGTAGACTTGTTAAATACTACTCTACTTGACATTTACACAATAAATTTTATAGACTATTTTACAACACATACAAAAACACAATTAAAAATGAAATAATTGGTCAATTCACTAGATATTTAAACAATGATAAAGTAAACTAAAACATAAACAATAACAAATAGTCACAAGGAAACCGTAAAACACAAAACTTGCTAGATGTTATAAATAACTAATGAACATGATAAGTCTCAAACGATACCTCAATCCACAATTACTACTGAAATGAATTGTCTTTAGATAATTAACTCATTAATTTACCTATCCAGAAAGATTGGATTGTAGTTAATAATTGAACCTTACTTACTCACTGTTATAATGAATATTTATTTAATCTAATCATCCAATGGAATAATCTTATCAGTTTTAAACTAAACAGCCATCTTAAATTTATTATTCATCAATATTAATATAACAATTGCTTTTATTGTTTGTTATAACCATTAGTTGCTTTTAAAACTGAAACGGTTACTAAGATTTTAATTTATGCAGAGTTTAACAAAAATTCATTTTAATATCAGAATGAAATTGAGGGTTAAATGATTGACATTATTAATTACTAGCTATTAAAAGTGGTTAACCACAAAAGCAAAAAAATAATACATTCTAAAAATCATGTAATATAAAAGAACTAAAGACAAACCAATTTATTTTTAAATTAAATATTTTACTGGAACACATTTTGAAAAAAAAAAATAGAGTCAATTATGCATTAATAGCTCAAAATTTTAAGGTTTAAATACTCACAGGTCATACAATAAACTATTCTCACCATATTTTATTTTGTTCTTAACAGAAGGAAGATGGTGCGCAAAATCATGACCATAATTTAATATGATCATTACCATGAAAATTAAATACTATAGGTAATTAATAGGAAAAGTGAAAATATGTGAGAAATTAGATAATACAGTATAAGTTAAGGCCCATTAATGATGTATTAATCATGTTAAACAACCCAAGTTGTTTGACCAAATACAAACTGTTAAATTTTAAATAAGCCAGATATCTCAGAATCGCAGTGAATTGCAGAAGACTTAAGTCAGGAGCATTTTTTCCAGGAGAGAAGCCTGCGGAGGATCAATTCATGAAGAAACTTTGAATGGAAACTCATGGATACCTAAGAGGAAAAGAATAGGTTTTCTTAGGAATCCTTCCCATTCCGGAGACTAAATTAAGTACCTTGAGGGGGGAACTTCCTGGTGACATATGGAGTCAGCAAGGTCGCCCTTAGAGTGTATGACAAGAAGAAGCCATCTAAACCAACTGTGGAGATAAAGGAGGCTGTGACCAGGGGCGATCCCAAGGGAAAGGAGAAGAAAGAGACCACTATCTCATCATTTACATCTACTTCCACCAGTGACGAAACCAAGACTGCACTGGCTGTGAGGGGTGGCTCAGGGGCTGGCTCGTTCAGGGTCCACTGCTAAGGCGAGGCCTGGCCCTCCAGGAGCCAGCAAATAATGATGGAACTGAGGCTGCTGCAGATCAACCTGCATGACTGCATTGCCGCATATGACGTACTGCAGCAATATATCAAAGGTAAGGAAATTGACATTATCCTAATACAAGAATCTTACCTATCTAATGGCAGAATAAAAGGATTGGGTATGCCTGGGTACAGGATTATTGCTGTGCCGATGCATCCCAGAACCTGTATTCTACACAAGAATGATCTTAAAATGCTGCATCTGCGGCAATATTGTTATAGAGATCTAGCAGCAATTCAAACAGCCCTTGTTAAAAAAGTTAAATGCTGCAGGATTTTATACACAGGGATATGCTGATAACATCGCTGTACTTATTGGGGACAAATTTCCAGAAACTATTTCCCAATTGCCCAAAGAATCTATGGATCTTCTGAGTGAATGGTGCCTGGCTAATGGCCTTGGCCTCACTCCTCAGAAGGTCAATCTCTGTTATCTTCACTAACAGAAGGAATATAATAATCAGACCGCCATGCTTAGACGGGACTCTGGTTAGCCTCTGTAGTGAAATAAAGCACCTAGGGATTACTCTAGATAGCAAATTGAAACGGAACAGCCACATTGGAAAGATCTGCTCAATGGCGTTACAATACCTGTGCATGCAAAAAGGCTGCCAGGAAATCCTGGGGCTAAAAGCCTAATATGGTTGTTTGGCTATTTACAGCAACAATCAAACTTACTGTTCTGTATACACCAAATCTCTGACCTATCAAGTACAAGGGAATTTGTTAGAAGGATTGACGAGAATGAGGTGTTAGCAATGAGCTCCTATTTTAAGGTCAAGAACTACACGGACACCTACTACTGTACTAAAATTACAAGGACTAACTCACACAGATCGTGTAATAGAGTTAATTGTTATATTGATGGATCCCTGACAGAACTAGGTTCAGGGGACGGTATATGCAGAATGGACAAACCCAGGGAGGGGATCTCTATTTCTTTAGTCAGGCACATTTCTATTTTTCAGGCTGAGGTAAAGGCAATCAATGTCTGTGCCCAAGCCTTAATAAAAGAGGTTATAAAGGACAGACTAATTACAATCTTCAGACAGTCAAGCTGCTATAGGTGACTTTAGCGGCAATTCAGGACGATCCAATTTGGTGGAAGAGTGCAAAAGTAACCTTAGCCAATAAGGTCAGGTTGACTGGATGCCTAGCCATTCAGGCATATTAGGTAAGGAGAGGGCGGATGGCCTTGCAAGTAAGAGCTCAGAACAGGTACCTTCTGCACCAGCACCCATCTGTAGCATTAACCCCAGCTATGCAAAAAGACGAATTAAGGCGGCTGAATGCAATAAGGTGAGATCAGAGCAAGTGGGGCTTGTGGTCCTTTTTGCCAACTCGTGATGGCTTCTGTTAGTTTGCTGCCGGAGTATCAAGATTCATTTCTTGGGACCACTGCGATATAAATATTAACTGAACCAGGTGGGAATCGAATCCACGCTGTTCCGGACCGGGCATTCTGGGAACCTCAACCCATCATAGCTTCAAGAGAAAGATAGTATAACCATTATAACTTTTCTAATTTTACAACTTGAATTTTTTTTTTTCGAGATTCCAATAATTTATTAATAAAAGTTGAAATAGTTAAATATAACTATTCTGATATGTATAATTACAATAAACAATTCTGACATCTTGTTTTTCTTAAAAACTTAAAGGAGTCCAACAAACATAATATTAATTAGTAACAAATAGTACTGAAACATGGGAGCATGGACAAGGTCTGATACAGCATGAAAAAATTCAAGCATAATTCAAGGATTTCAAGTCTGTGAAATGTAAAATTCAAGGTGCTTTTCACCAATGTATTGGATTGTATTTAAAACTAAGTTGGAAACATAAAATGTATTTGGTCGAGTTATGATAAAAGGTAATTTTCGGACTTGAGAATGAATTTGAATGACTATAAAGATTGTATTCCTCTTTGAAAATGAAAAATTGTTACTTATCTTCTTATATTCTTCGAGGTCTCAAGACATTGCCAAAAAAAAAGACAACTAGATACAGTACAAAAAAAGTGTCAATAAATAAAATTCATGTATTGAAATAAATTACACCACAATTTTATTCATAAACTTATTTTACATAACAAAACAAAATAATACATATATAACAAAATAATCATAAATATAGAAATAAAATTAATCCTGGCAACCCTCTATTCTTGTCACTCTACCCACAGCCACGAGGTAAGGGGCGAACCAGTGAACTTATTATAAGAAGACAAGTTTAAATCGATTGAAATTGAAACTCTGAACTGTTTGAAGCTAATACATTATGTTACCGTTCCAAAGCATCCCTAGTTTACTTAGCGACCTAGTAAGGTGAGTCAGAACAGAGAAGGAGTATGTGTTTGGGAGAGAGGGACTGATATACAAAATTAGTGGAAGGAGGCTATTTCTATTTCTAGCTATTATAGAAACAGAGATGGTAAGGAGAACAATTACATCAACTTTCTTCTCAATATTTTATACGCTAGTTGTTTAGTACTGATGGAAAAATGGAATTATTAGACTAAAAACGAAAAATTCCCGAATACTGGATGTTCTTCAAGCAAAATTCAACCAGGATTCCCAGTCTTCAAGGAATTCAAGGCTGCTGGACAATCTGATAAATATTGAAAAACAGGTTAAACTTGTTGACAATTTTTTTTTATTAATTCAGAAAGAAAGAAAATGTCAGAATCTTTTAAAAGGATATTTCTTTAGTTTTTGTTGATATTTCTTTAGTTTTTGTTAAGTCCCTTACAGCACAATGTAAAAATAAATTATGAATCTAAATGGAACATTGAATGAAATGGATTTAGAGGTGAACTTCATCTAGTCAATCATAGGGTCTTATGTCAGCAGAAAGTTTATAAGTTAAATGAACTGGAGATTGTTATACCAACTATCTTTCAAGAATGGAATGAGTTAAAGATGGCAATATTGGAGTTTTACAACTAGGATTTGTATGTTTTTTTTTTGTTTTTTTGTATTAATTATTTCATGATATTCTGAATTATTACAGACATACAAAATTTGATTTGAAGAAATTGACGTAATCAGTTTGATTTGTAAAAATTGCAATTTTTGTGTTTTTAATAATAAAAAAAAATATAACATCCATCATGGAGGTACCACCCACTTCAGACATTTTTGTTAAGCTGTTAAAACCTAAAGTAAAAACATTTTATAATCAAGTCAAAATGAATAAAGTACCTTAAGTTTAAAAATGGAGCTCTATTATATGTTATTTCGATAATAGAACTATTAACAGAATTTTGTGCGATAATCTTTTTTATCACCAACAATTAAAGGATTAGTTTCTGATGACCGATGCAGTAAAAATACTATACTAATTCAAATCACTACATAGAACTGCAATTTCACATAAATATTAAGATCAAGACTACATTTCATTGACCAAGAAAGATTTTTAATACATAAGAGTTAATAAACAGATGCTTACCATTCCGTTAGTCACGCACAACTGATAGGCACATGATTTTTTTTTATTACCCACCACAGCTAAGCAAACGTAAGAAGCATACTGACTCTTTCTATCTTCCTAACTTTTATTTCCCCTTATGACATTCCTCTTGCCGCCATCAAACAACTCACGAGTAAACCAATATATCTTAAAAATAGTATGAGAACTGATGATGAAAGTTCCTAATTATTTTACGCTGTTCGGATATTTTTTGTTTGAATATTTTTCGATGTTATATATATATTTAATTTGAAGTTACATTGAATTTACTGGCTTTTTATGTTTAATTGTTGCTAGGCATTTTAGTTAATATCTTCCAAATAAGTAGCCTGTGTTTTGCAATAAATGTGCTATTTAAACAATATTTAGTGGTTTTATTATCATTCCCTCAGGTTTAAATCCATCCTCTGGCTTAAAAGTTGTTTTAAGATGAAAAAATAGGAGCAACTCACAGGTGCAATGCACCTATCGGTGTTAGAAACAGTGGCGTGCCTAACGGAAGGTTAAGGAGTGCACAGAGATTTTAGTTATCATTAACTAAATGTGAGATTATCTCATCATTAACTATAAAAAAAAATTCATTCAAATAGTCAGATCATAATCATTAACTATGGAAAAATAAGAGTAGCTCACAGAAATGAGCTAACGAGCATATTACTGAGCAAAGGGGAAAGGTAAGATGATACTAGAGATGAAAAACCTCAACAAAATTTTTTTGTTATAAAAAAAGGAAAAAAAAAAAAGAGTTCTAGTGTAAGATCCAGTGAGTTGTAAGAGCATGAACAAAAAACTTTATCCCTCCACCCTGCGATCTAAATTTCCTGATGGTGAGCAATGGAAAAGATCTAACCTTTACAGTTAGTGGAGTGTCATAAAGAAAATAACTACCACATTGTAGGGAATGAGTATACGATTTTTGAAAAAATTTGTCATAAGTAGTTTAGTTTTCATTACACCTGTACAGGTAAGGTTTTTGGTGTCATATCAACATTAACTAATTACAAAATTTAAAATTCAGCTTCCAGTCCACCCAATTCCCATTGAAATATCTTAAACTTTTAAGAGCCTTTGTAGGTCAGTTAACCATCCAAAAAATTTCTAGCATCATGGTTGAAAAGGTAACTGAAAGATACTAGTGACCAATCAAAAGTGAATATGTTAATAATAATAATTTAAATATTTGATTCTAACTTTGGTGCTTAGAATATAATTAAAATAATATTAGTACTAATATAAATGACATTACTAATATTATTGTGGTAACTGCACACAATAAATTATCATAAAATAAAAACTATCTAATAACAAACAAAATACCTGAAGAACAGTTAAGTTAGCTTCTTGACTCAAAAAACATTTTTCCAAGTCATTAGGGTAAGCATTATATCGATGTTCAAAGAGCCAACGTTTTAAAATCCTAACAGATTCTATTGGAAGATTCACTCTACGTTTTCGAACACTTCCTCCAGTGTTAACTTTTGGAAAACTATTTTCATAGTCAGCATCCGATGTTTCACTACTCGAAAGATCATAAGATGAGTCATTTTTCCAATCTATAAAAAAAAAAAAAAAAAAAATAGAAAAAATTTGAAAGTATATTCTTATGAAATATTTATAGATATTTTAGAAACGTTGAAACACAGGTGCACAGAGAACACTTATTTGATAAGTTTTAACAGTAAATGAATTATCATTACACATAAAACATTATATAATTACATTGCACTCCTAAAATCGAAGTTTCAACATATTGAATTATTTTTTATTTTAATCATAATATTTAAAAGATCCTATCAATTGGTGCATTTAGTAGATTAGCTAGTAAACAAGAGGTGACCTTTGATGTAAAAGAGCAGACATGAAGTGAAAAAAACAAGGTTAACCCTCACATTTCTTAGGTATTAAGTTGGACAGCATACAGTCAGATAACTGTCCGGTATAAATACTCATAAAATATAAATATATAAATTAGTAATAAGAAATGCAAAACAAAAAGTTCTTAACAAACAGGAAGAAAACAGATTGATCCAAAAGTTTTAACCAAGAGAAACTAAAATGTCTTTTAATTACAAATGTTTTCGCCAACAAATTCAAGAGTGATACAAAGTTCAGGGAACATGGGAGGAGAAAAGAAAAACACAACCCGAAAGAAAAAAAATAGAAACAATCCTAATTTGTTTGTCCACATTAAATTTCTGGAAATAAAAGACAATCACAATAAATGAGTAAAAGTAGATAATATGAAAAATGCAGTTTCATAACAAAAGAAGAAATTCCTTCATAGAAAATAAACAAAGTAAAACCTCTCAAATGTTTCGGCAATCCTTATGGGTAATAAAAGATGTACTCCTATGAAAGATGATTGGCACTCATTGGGTCAGCTAAATAATTTCAATACCAATAACTGTTTACTTACAAATAGAGTATGATCTCAAAAACACTTTAGGCTCCATTAATATTTAACAAAAAAAATAATAATGAAAAGTACTCAGAACAAAGTGTTCAGTTGATGAAAACGTCTATCCAACAAGAACTCTAAAAAAAATTGATTCAACAGATTATTAAATTTCTTCTCATATCACCCAAAATACCAATTAATTAACACAGTAAATATATCCATCAAGAGATTTAAGCCTTAACAGAGCCAAAAATCTTTGAAATTTTTTTTTTCTTTTAACCTTTTCATGTTAACCTAAATTCATTGCATTTCACACAAAAATTTAATTCAAAATAATATACTTTCATTTTGGTATCTTGTAAGATGCATAATCCTCTTGAATATATATCTTAAAGTTCTATAATTTTACAGAAAGTAAAAAACATCAATTTATGTGATATACATTTTAAGTGGAAGTATGAAATTTAAAAAAACAAAAACAGTTTCATTGGGTACTAAACATACTCGAACCTCCCATTTGTTAATTTGACTGAGGTTTTCCCAACCAAACAAAACTAACATTGCCCCTTTACAGAGAAAACAGCCTGTGTTATCAAGTCAAATCTCATTGGAAGGTGTTTCAGTTGTGGACTTTTACCTTTTTGGTGGAAGAAAATGGCAGAAATTGTTTAACAAGCAATAATTTAGAATAAGTCTCAAAAAATAATAATAACATACAAATAAATTTTAAATTGTAAATGAACCAAAACATGTCATGTATCTCATAGGATACAAACACCTTATGAGTAAGATAAACCGAAGCGGGTCATGTATCTTATAAGTTACACATATATGATGAGTAAAAAAACTAAAGCAGGCTATGTATCTTATAAGATACAAATAGGTTTTTAGGCCTCATTTGCTTTCGATGCAAATTACTAAAATAAAATTAGTTATAAATAAGAATAATGAATAAAGAAAACAACAAGTATTTTAAATAGCAATAAAAAAAGTATTAAATCTTAACGTCATTGTTGATTCATCCAATTAGACTAAAGTAATGGAGGTACAGGAAGTTTTTTTGCGTTTCCTGGCATGCAAGCCAACATAAAATCTTCACCAAATTCCTTCACTTCTTTTGCAATAGTATTAAACTACAACTAAATTAAAAATTAAATTACCCTCCTAAGCCTTTTGAAAAAATTTAATTGTATAATTATCTTAAAACAGCAATAGAAATTTTAAATGTTTATCAATAGTGAACACCTAGAGCAAAATCTATATACTTTGGAATGAAATTACTTCACTAATAAGATTATACACTAAAATAATATAAAAAGTTGTTTTCCGAGATCAATTCTTTCATACTGAATAAATAACTAGAACTAAGTAACCACAAAACCATTAAAATTAAACAAAGGTCACTCAGTTCTTAAATTATAAACAAATGAATCAATTTGGTGGAGCAACTAATCTTATTTCACTCAGGATGCATACCTTATAAGCTTACAAGAATTAGTTAACTAATGTTTACATATGGATCACAAAGAGAAAAATACATAGGATTGTTAATGGTAATGCTATTCAAATTTTAAGACAACCAAATAAATAAAAATAAACTCTAGTGAGGAAAAAGACAGATCCATTCAGAATGCACATATTCTTATTTATAAATATTAATCCAGAACTTTAGATACGATACATACCAAGAAATGATATGCATTGTGCATCAATTGAACTGGCATCAATAGATAATATATTTTATAATTACATTTAACTTGATTAAATGGGTTGAAAATGAATAAAATCAAAATGAATTTCACTAACTGAAACCAAAAAATAAATAGCTCATGAAATTTCAGAATGCAAAGTATATTATGGTGAGCACAAATATATTTCTAAAGCATGAAGTATACTACAAATGTCTTATATACAAGGGAAGAGATATATTGATCAGTGCAGAGTAATATTTTTCATTTATAAGAAACATATAATAGATGAAATAGTAAATTTCCTCATAGTAATGATAAGAATTCAAACTCACGCTTATTACTCCTGTGGATTCGACTATTTACTTTCACAGACCCCATTTCTTCTTGGCTTTCAGATGGGTACATTGTAATGAATATTCTAAAATAACAATTAACATCACAAATATTAATATTGAATTTATAAAACTACATCCTGGAAAATTTACTAAAAGAACTTAGATACCTAACAAACATATTTAAAACAATAATTAAATTTTTAAAATAAATGAGAGATAAGTAACAGTAACAACTTCAAAATAAAACATAATATAGGGGTTTATAGAATAAAAATAGTATTTACAGATGAAAAAAACAATTTAATTTTCATTTCAAATTTGTTGACATTACAAACACTCATATAAATAAATGTTTGAACACACCAGTTAATACATAAATTTACCAGAAATAAACCGATAAAACAATGTGCTTAATATAAAATGCGATTTCTTATTGATAAAGAGAATATTTGTTCACAAGAAATAAAGAAACTGAATAAACAAATACGCACCAAGGTAATGAACCGGTTGTCAACTGTAAACCTATTCGTATTTACAACTTCTCACAAGGAAAACATAGTAAGTTTCAGGCACATATAACTAGAATTTGTAATATAAAATCTTTTGATTAATTCTTAACTAAGTTGGGTTTTTCGCAGTGATCACAATTAAATCTAAGAAGTCACATTTGACTTAAACACGTGCCGAACTAGAGCTTGGGAGCATGATGCGAGCGAGCCAGTATTTTAAGTGAAGAACTGTTGCCAATATCGTTGACAAATATCTTTTAGCTGTCACTTAAAAAAAATTGTATTAGTTACAATCTCTATAATTTCAAATGTACTAATTTTAATAACTACTGTAATACACTAATTGAAAATTAAATTGGTAAATGATTAAATAACGTAAAAGGACATAGAATAAAATTGTGAAGCCTAATTCAAAATTTCAGATGGGGAAGGCAATGGTTAGAAGGGAGGGATTTTTAAGTCTTACATCTTTTAAACCAATTTATCGCACCCAACCTTAATTACCTCACCTCTTTAATAATTTCTTTAATTTCATAAAGCTTTAACTATTTACAATTATTTTTTTACAATCCCTGAAGCTTCTAGGCCTTCCATAATTAAGGGAGTTGATATGTTAGCAACAAAAAATTTAAATGAAAAATAATTACAGGGAGTACCGAATGAGGTTCCTGGAGAATCCCACAAATTGATCCTAACTAATTTAATGTTCATTAATAAAGACATTACAATAAACGACAATGAGTGGTAAATTAAATATTTGTTAATATTTATTTAAAATACACCCATTTTTAATAATTTTGATGACAAATTGAGAAAACAATAAATATAAATGGGCATTATTTCAAAAATTTGGGCATTTTGTGTCCAAAGTTCCTGGTGTGGCTCACATCAATATATTTTGGCCGGATCAAAATTTATGACTTAATATATAGCATCAATTGTAAGCACGTCAATTGTAATCTTTTCCAAATCAATTGTCACCTTTTCCATTTCAATTGTAACTTTTTTCATTTCAAATGTAACCTTTTCCATTTTAATTGTAACCCTTTCCAAATCAATTGTCACCTTTTCCAATTCAATTGTAACCTTTTCCATTTCAAATGTAACTTTTTCCATTTCAATTGTAACCCAACCGGACATGAATTAATTCAATACTATTTATTTTTTTATTGAAAAATAATTATTATAATTACATTAATGACTTTTGAAATAATTTCGGCGCATTTTCTTCGTTTATTAGATAATTGATATAAAGTGCTAATTTCAAGTAGGTAATTTAAATTTTTGAAATAAAATTGTTGTTTATTTATTTTTAAATATTTATTATTTTTTAATTATTTAGTGGGAGTAGGGTGGATTTCATCGATTTGGTGATTGTTCATTACGTTTTCGAAGTTGTTGATGTCAAATTTACTTCCGAAACTTTGTTCGGCCACGAGTAGTTCTACTTAATTATTAGTTTTCAAAATTCTTAGGTATAGGCGTCGTTTACGAGGTTTTCAAGGGCGCTATCTCCGAATTCACTATTGGATTTGCGATCGCGCATGCGCATTTCGTTTTTCCGTTGCTATTGAAGACTTCTATGATCAAGGAATCGTTTATTAGGTTTTCGAGGGCGCTATTTCCGAATTGACTATCGGATTTCGGATCGCGCAGACGCATTTCGCTTTTCCGTTGCTATTGAAGATTTCTATGATAAAGGGATCGTTTATTAGGTTATCGAGGGTTCTGATTCCATTTTTTTAGTTCGATTTTGGATAGCGCATGGGCGTTTTGCATTTCCGTTACTGTTAGAGTTTTCTATGATGTAGGGATCGCTTACAAGGTTTTGGAGGATTCGGATTCCATTTCTTGAATCGGATCTAGGATCGCGCATGCGCATTTTGCTTTTCCGTTGCTATTGAAGATTTATATGATCAATGGATCGTTTATTAGGTTATCGAGGGTTCTGATTCCATTTTTTTAGTTCGATTTTGGATCGCCTATGCGCGTTTTGTATTTCCGTTATTGTTAGAGTTTTCTATGATATAGGGATCGCTTATTAGGTTATTGAGGGTTCTGATTTTATTTCTTGAATTGAACATTTTATTGAGCATGCGCATTTCGAATTACTATTGCAGTTGACATTTCTTTGGTACGGATATCGATTATTAGGTTTTCGAGGGTTATGATTCGATTTTGTTAATTGGAATTGTGATTGCGCCAGCGCTCTTCCTTTTACTGATACTGTTAAAATTTTCTTTGTTACACAAATCGTTAACAAGGTTTTCCTGGGTTTTGATTCCTTTTTTTCAAATATTATTTTTTATTGAGCATGTGCATTTCAAATTACAATTATATTTGACATTTTTTTGAGTATGTCGTCCTATAAAACCTAATAAACAATAACTTTACTGAAAAAAAGGTCAATGGTAACGGTTATCCGAAAGGAGCATGTTCGATAAAATATCCCATTCCAAAAACTAAATCAGAACCTTTGAAAATCTGATAAACGGCCCTTATAAACGAAGAAAAGTTCAATCACAAAAGTAAATCAAAAAGCGCAGGTGGGAAGAAGCTGAGATAGGAGATTGGTGTGGCAGCAGACGCTCCGACCTTGCTGGGAGTTCGAAATTGGAAAGGTGCGTCGCAGAACAGAGATTGCTGGAGTTGACTGTTGGCAGAGGCCTTGACCCCTCGAGGGTTGTAGTGCCAGGAGAGTGAGTGAGTGATTATCTCAATGCACACCCACCCTAATCTATGAACTTTTTTTTAAATTAAAAAAATAACTAATTAACGAATCGGAAGGAGAATAGGAATTCTCTTAACGTCATTTTCGTCACTTTCTTCAGATCCGAAAGTCCACTTTTCCTAAAATTGTTATCTCAATATTTATGGCGTCTGCTGAGAGTAATTACAAATATTTTGAGTGAATCTTATAGGAAATTTAATCTTCTACAAGACTGGTTATTATGGGCTTTGCACTAAATTACACTAAAAAATAATTATTAAGGTGAAACCATTTAACACCTAACTGTTTGTGTTTTTTGACATTTTGCAGATTTGTACGGCCCCGTATGTCAGTAGCTGTTCCGAATTCTAAAAAATAATGAATATAAAATTGGCAGGAAATTTAACATTCTTTAAAATTGTTTATGTCAAACTTATACCTAAAATGCACTGGGAGCGAGTAACTGGAAAATCTGAAGAAAATTACGAATTCGTTGGAATATAAAATTTGATTTTAACCGATCTAGGGTGGCAGATGTTCATATTTCCAGTCTAGGGTGAGAGTACTTTAGGCCTACACGATCAACAATTTTCTGGAAAAGAGTTTTTTTTGGCCTCAGCTCTCGATTTATGAGCCTTAAATGTGACGAATAAGGTCTTTTTCACACGGTCTGATAGACCGGATGACGGACCGACTTCCCTTTTATTAAGCGAACTTCACACTGCAGAAAATGTACGATCCGTGTGAAAATAAATGATAAATTTGTGATCAGAGATTTGGTGTGTGAAACAAAGTGCATCGGCCACATATAATTTTGAATATAGATTAAAATAATAAAACTGTTTCTTTAGATAATTGGGTTGTTAAATGCGTCGAGTGGACTGTATTTGTGTGAAAATGTGTTTTGGAAAAGGTAACAAGATTCTTTTGATAGGCCAAGTAAGAGTACACAATGGGGTACAACTTTATAATTGGGACGCTTTATAACTGGCTCGGGCCGAACTTACCTGAAGGTCGCCGCACTATCACTCTCCAGCGCCATTTGTGCTAACTAATTGCTTTTTAATCAATTCAAACATACATATTCATCAGAATTATTAAAATTATTACTACTTTAATTAGATATTATTTAAAAGTATGAGTGCTGCATACTTCCGCTTACTACGTTCGCCCAAGAGATAAAAAAAAACACCAACATATCCTTTTCAGTTGAGGTCGGATTTCAATTATTACTGCTTTAATTAGATCACAGCTGTCGACTTCCGCTCTTTCAAGACATATACAAACCCCCAAAAGCTTCTTTTCACCCACTGGAAGTCGATAGCACTAATGATTTTAAATAATATCTAATTAAAGCAGTAATAATTTTAATAATTCCAATGAATACGAATTTTAGAATTGAATAAAAATCACTTAGCACAAATGGCGCTACAGAGTGGTAACGCGTCCTGATTGTAAAGTTGTTCCCATAAAGATGTAGTACATTAGAGAAGTTAAACTGGTTTCGGTACAACTATACAATCAGGGCGCGTTATCACTGGTTTCTCCCGAACTTACTCGAAGGTCGCCGCATTACCACTCTCCAGCTCCATTTGTGCTGACTAATTGCTTTGTATTCTATTGTAACATTCTTATTTATTGGAATTATTAAAATTATTACTGCTTAAGTGTCAATATTTCGGAATAGTTGAGAAATATTTTAAAAAATAACAAATGAGCTTGTGGCCTTAGGCAACCTCACTAAATGTCGGACTAAATGCAATAAATCTAAAGCAATAAGTTAAAACAGGCAGTCCTTTCCATAAAACAACTAGGCACTCTGCTAAAGCTTTATAAGCCAGGGTCTATTTCTTTAATAGTATGATATGAAAGTATTAATTTATCCCAAAGTCCAGTATACAATGTTTGTGAGGGGTTGCTCTTAAAGCACAATTTAAATGTTATACATAAATGCTTTAGAGACTTATCTAATATTTCATCTCAAAAATGGCTACAACACATTGTTAAATCAACCATTAGAGACTCCCGAGATACAGATATTTTCAATGGTGATTAACTTGATGCCCCTTTCTATCTTGAACTTAAGTTAGTATTAGTATTAGTTGCTAGAACTAAGAGCAATAGAGGTCCTAGTCCCGATTAAATTCCTGTTTTGAGTTTTATAAAAATACCCCAAATGATTACTTACGACAAATACTCAACTGTTTTACTCAAAACTTTCAAAATCCATCTAAAAGCTTTCAATAATCCATTACATTCAGATTTCATAAAGCAGGAGATAAAAACCTAATGTATTACAAGGGATACCACATTTGGAAACTCAATAGTTAAATTATTTATAGGCTTGCTATACAATAGACAATGGCCAGATAGTAATACAATTATTAAATAATCTGAGGCGGGGTTCAGGAATCATTACTGTACCATAGACAATATTTTTAACTTACATAGTACAATTACATTTTTAGAAGAAGAATAATAATTTATGCTCGATATGTTTTCTTTATAGATTTTTAATATGCATTCATTGAGTTGAGTACTAAGCAGTATATTACAAATTATAGCAGTTAGGAGTATCAACAAAAAAGGCTAAAATTATAATTAGTATATACAGCGAAACATGAAATGCAATATACTGAGCAGAATTCTCAGAAATATTATTTGGGATAAAATATGGGGACAGTACCAGTCCATTTCTTTTCATTGGGTATATTAATGACATGAAAGTGGAGTTAAAGTCAATAGTACTTGGGTGCTACTTTTGGCTTATGTTGATGGCATGGCCTTCATTGCTTTTGACCCAATTACACTTCAAATCATGATCCATGAGAGATTTGGAAAAATATTTTACTCTGTAGAATTTAAAACCATCTGGAAAAATATAAAACAATGATATTTAGAAAGGTAGGGAAGTAGGCAAGAAATGAAAAATGGTATTGCTTATATCTGACCTCCAAATTCAACATCTTTATTAATTGAAAACTAATTGTGATTTATTAAAATATTCTGACTTAATTGCTATTGACTCAATAAGAAAGATGAGAAATGTTATCTAATTTTCTTATAAGCAAACTGAAGATAAGAAATTTTATTTTATTTTATTAGTATATTTTTATTTATGAAATAGTAACATAAATACAGTACTAATTTCGTTAACTTATTATTGTTTTGTTTCTAATTTCAGTTTATAGCTTTATTAAGTGAAAATGTTTATTTACATGGATCTAATTAATGAACAGTAATTGTAGTACAAGACACAAGCAACAGATCATTTTATTTGCATTTATATGCAATAAATTTTTATTTATTTGTAGATTTCATTTAAGGAGTTTTTATTAAATTTTATTTAAATTAGAATTTTATTAGTTGAATGAATTTCACACTAAAGAAATAGTTAACTTATTGCCTGCATATGGACATTTTATTTATAATTATTATTTTTAGCTACTTTAATGTAAGGGTCACTGGTTTGTTTTAATTATTAATTATGTATTGGTATTTTTTTTATTGTTAAATAAATAACAATAATAATTATTACTATTATAATAATTATTATTATAAATAATACTTATTAATAATAACTATAATTATAAATAATTTATTAATTTTTATATAAATCTGTAAGTAAGAAGTAAACTATGGTAAGTATAAATAAACAAAATTGTAGTTATACAATATTTTTGTGACACATATTACATCGCAAATGTTTATCTAGTCTGTATTTACTGACCAACAATTATAATTATTAGTATTATAACACGATCCAAGAGCGTACGAAGGCATTTTTTTAGAGGGGCAGTCCTAGAAAAATATAGCTGACATATATGAAATATAGGAAATTTATGTAATTTCGCCTTTTTTCGAGATAATTTTTGAGTATCGGACGAAAATTTGAGTGTATTACGGCTTTTAAGGACAGAATTCCTCTCATAATTTCACCGGCTTCAAGATTTTGTTTTAAAATCGAACAAAATGTTGGTGCAGAATTCGGCTGGTTATAATTTCGATCTTTCCGAGAAAATTTGTGAAAAAAGGACGAAGATTGACAAGTACAGAAGATTTCTAAAGCAGAATATTTAGCTCTAATGTCGCCCGTTTCAAGAATTTTTTTAAAAAATCGGATGAAAATTTGGGTGTTATGGTGCTATCTGGAGCAGAATTCAGCTCGTTTTAATTTCATGATGTCACGCTATGTTTTTCATTATCGTAAACTCAGCACACGTTCGCCAAAGATGTAGAAGTATCTGTGCCAGCTGTTTGGTTCCCTGAGGATAAAAATTTCATTAAACGCATTATATTCCTATTGGTTAAAATTGTTGATTTCTTAATGATGCAAATGGTCTGTTTTAGTTAAAGTTGATGTTTCCATTATAATTCGAAGTTTTCAAAAGGCATCACAAGATCCTAAAACACTACTAATATCGATCGACTGAAAACCATTAAATTAATCAATTTTAAAAATTAAGTTCTAGGTTTGAGGTAAAAATAGTCTCCCCACACCTTTTTTCTCCAATTTTATTTTCTTCTTTCTTCTCTCTCACGATTTAATAATTTTTCTATTGATTTTTAGGAAGAGGGCAAACTCCTCTACTGCGCCCATGAGTTATATTATAAATAAGATTTATTTTGATCAATGAGAAGGATGTAATTGTTCATGATAAGACGGCATATCATCAATAGTTTGTTTTCCCGGTTGTTAATTTTAATATGAGATATGGCTCAGTATCCAAAAGGCTGTCCTTTTTTATTCACTTGATTTCCACAAATGCTGATAAAGCAACTTCACAAATAAGTATATATGAAAAACACACTTAGACAACACTTACAATTGACGAAGTTTTTTTAATTATTTTTCTATGACCAACAATACCCTACATCATATAAAACAACCTTAATATCCCATTTGATTTAGAACTTATTCCATACAAATTCTCTAAATTTTACCAGAGCCTAACTCATCATCCTTATCCTTTAGCACAGTCCTTATCTAGCATCACCCATCCCTACAATCCTCCTCGAAGACTAAAGTGGCAGTGGCCGCGAGACCTTCTGTAAATATGTATTTTGGAGTTCTGGCAATTTCCAGATTCTCCACACAAGCTCTGTGCGCCTGTGGCTATAGCCCTCGCTCAGTCTCCACTGGCTTCATTGGCAATGACGCGATTAAGAGAGAACCACTGGGATATCTTGGAATCTCGCTTCTCCATCCATAAGGGGGGGGGGGGGACAAGCCTGGCTCGGAGTTCCCCAGGCCGATAGTAAATAGTGTATATGAGTATGCCTGCGTTTAAGATTCTTATGTTTATTTTATGATATTTAAGTTTATTTTCTTTCTTTCTTATTTATTATTTTGCTATTATTTTATTAATTTAAATTTCTGTAAATATGATGTGAATGGTCTCTTTAATCGTTATTACTATTGTCCTTTATTGAGACAGCATATAATATTACTTAATAAACTAAAAGAAAAAAAATATATTTTCATATATTATATTTCATATGCAGTGCGTACCCTCACCAAACTCTTCCTGGGACCCTGGGCGTACTCGTACCGCACTTTGGGAAATAGTCCAATTATACATCCGATCCTGCAAAAGGTCAATTAGTTATGATATTTGGACCTAAGGCAATAGTAAAAAACCAAATTTTCTACTTCGAAAGACCTGTGCGAGCAGCGTAGCTGCCAAAGAAACACCGACATTTTGGCAATATTTTCAGTTTCTGATCAATATCTCCCAAAGTATGTGCAAAAAATAAAACGTTATGGTTACTTTTATTAAACCAAATTAAATTTTCCACAATTTTAGACCTGAACCAACTCAGTAGATTAAATAGTTCCTGAGATATAGGTCTTCGAAAAATGAATATTGTTTCCAAAAAATTAAAATACTCATCGCATGAGAAAAACCACCCGGAATGAACTTGAAGATAATTAATTTTGCTTTAATTTGAGATTTAACGAGCACCTGTGGCCGAAATCTTGAAAAATGGAATTTGGGATTAATCAATGAAAACAGTTCACGAGAACGTTTATAGTAATAACTAGAATTTTAGTTTATTAAAAAAAGAAAATAGAACTTATAGAAGTAATATATACACGTAAAAAAGAAAAAATCATTAATTTTAACGGACCAGGCTTCAAGAAATGATCCTCTGAAGAAGGAACTAGCTCATCGCAAGAATGCTCAAATCGGACAGTATATGCAGGCTTGTCTTCTGTTCGTTCAATATAGGAGTAGAGATGTCTTCCTCATCAACAGAATCTTCTAGTTTATGAGATTAGACGTTCTGACATAATTTGCCTGAGCAGAAGTCCAGCTTTCCGGTACCTGCAAATGCCGCTGCAACGTTTTTGCACTCGCAGGAAAGTCATCCACAGTAGTACTGAGAAGCAGAATTCAGGATGATAGTGATAAGGGTATAAATCCCTGATCATCGAGCTTCCACCCACAATATGCAAGATTTTATTCAACTTCCAACCACTTATGAACTTGCTGGTAAGTTCTGTAAGCATGGTGGTGTGCTGCATCCTCTGTTGGGAGCAAACGAGCAAGATTAATTTTGGAGTCAGCTACAGATTTAAAGAGCAGCTGGTAGCGGCTATTCAAGCTAACTATTAACAAATCATCCCCATTCAAAGCTACAAAATACTTCTTGCCTGCCATTGCTATGGTCTTCTCACTTGCAGGAAAAGTTCAACCAGTTCTAAATTGTTTCAAGCCTGGGATTTTCGTTTAATATGTTTGTCAACTTGGTTTTACCATGACCAAAAGGAGCCAAACTAGACACACACCCGCTGAACGCATGAATATAGCACTATCCCTGGAGTGTTTAGTGAGTGGATGACTGAAATAGGTTTTTGAGTAATGGTAATTGCCTGCTTCATCTGCTACTTTTCTGGAAGTAGATGCTAGTAGTATAAAAACCTAAACCATTGGGAAGAACGAGGTGATCAACATCTCCTACTACAATCACACGGTCAAATGTTTCATGATGCTCTGATTAGCATCTTTTCGGCAACTTTCAATTGAGTGCCCTGCTTCTCAAAAGAATCGTAAAGAAGTGTGATGAGGCTCCTCTTGTTCTCATTGGCCAAAACTTTTTCCTGAGGTAGTTCGATGATGGTGGATTCCTCGAAAATTATATCATAGCAGAACAGGGAAGCACTGAGTCGGAGTCGTTAAGCACTTTAGGTTCTCTTATTAACCGCATACTCTAGATAACCATAGAAAACAACTGAAAAGTCGCTATCAAAGTGGGTTTTGATGTAGCTAATGATAGTGTAACATAGGTATATAAGTGAAAATAGTGCCATAATGTCGGTGGTTTTTAGCTGCTACGCAGCTCGCACAGGTCTTTCTAAGTAGCAATTTTTTTTTTTTTACTACTAGGTTAGGTCTAAACAAAAAAAAAATTAGAACTACTTCACCTTTTGCAAGGTCGGGTCCTACTTTATGCTTATATTGGCCGGATTTAAATACTGGGGTAGAGGTTACACTCTGTAGCCTACGTGAGTGGGGGTGTCTAATGCCGCCTGTCTCCTATGACTTGCCGCTTTTACTCTCTGTACGTATTCTTAGATGTATTCAGACACCTAGGAGGATCCAGAATGTGCAACAGTTATCTATTAACAAAGTAGTATAATGTCTTTCATCGTTTTTGTGGTCTCGAATCGTTACGTCACATCATAGGCAAAATAGAAACAAAATAGCCACATGATTGCGAATGACTTAGAAGTTGCTGCGACTGATTAATGTCGATGAACTAAAAATTAATACAAAGTACATAGATTAATTAATTTGAAAATTAAGTAGGTGTATGGAACTAAAAATAGTCTAAACAACTAATTTTTATAAAAAACTTAAATTTATTTATTTTTCTTGTATTTTAAATATTTTTTTGTTTCAATAACTTATTGGAGGGTGGCCCAACTCTGCCCTGCGTACGCCCATGACACGGCCTAAATAATGAACAGTCAATCGTTCTACTCCATCAATACGAAGATAGATATAGAAGACTAATCTAAACACGAATGCCTTCGGAAACCATCGGGATCGGATGTACAGACCGTGCCGAAAACGTTAGCCCGCCCGCCTTTTTGGGGCCAGGATTCTGAAGTATTACTGACCTACCTCACTCACAGGTCTGTTCAGAGATTTGATGAATATTATTTTTCTTGTTAAGAGTTGAGCATGAAGTTCCAATGACTCTCCTTAGAAGCAGCATTTTGCAGGCCCGTGCTCCACCCTCATTGTAATTTTAATTGTTCATGATTGTTCCCTGAACAAACTTATTGCATTCTGCGTAAATTAAATCGGAGTCTAATTCGACGCCGATAATTTTCGGACCGTGTGAAAACTGCCTCAGAGTGTAACTAAAATGTAAACTTATTTTATGTTTTTCTTTTTTTTTTTTAGTTATATTGCATTATTATTATTTTTTATTCCAATCGTTTATATTTATTTATTATCATATAAAATATTATAAAATCTTCATTTAGTGAAATTATAGTAAAACATTGTTTAGAGAACCCAATCAATTCGAGATTTTAAATTGATTGCAATTTTATTTACTTAGATATTGTAATTTATATCAATTTTAATATTTATAAACCAATAATTATAATATATATAATATAATATAATATTATATAATATATATATATAATATAATATTATAATAACTATAAACCAATATTGTAACTTTTTCTATTTCAATTGTAACCTTTTCCATTTCAAATGTAACCTTTTCCATTTCAATTGTAACCCTTTCTAAATCAATTGTCACCTTTTCCAATTCAATTGTAACCTTTTCCATTTCAATTGTAACTTTTTCCGATTTAATTGTAGGCCTACCGGGCATTAATTAATTCTTTTTAATTGATTTTATTATTGAAAAATAATTATTTTAATTACAATAATGACTTTTGAATTAATTTTGGCATATTATTCCGACATTTTTTTAGTTTAGTGGATAATTTATATTAAATGATAATTTTAAGTATTTTAAATTTTTTAAATAAAATTGATATTTATTTATTTTTCAATATTTATTATTTTTTATTTATTTGTAGGGGGGAGGGTGGATTTCTTCGATCTTGTGATCTATCATTAGGCGCATTTCGATTTTTCTTTGCTATGGAAGTTTTCTATGATAAAGGGATCGTTTAAGGGGTTTTTGAGGGTTCTGATTCAATTTTTTAAATTAGATTTTTGATCACGCATGCGTATTTTGCAATTTCGTTACTGTTGAAGTTTTCTAGGTACAACTACAGAGGAGCGGCGCAATACCAGAAGAGTCTAGAGACTGAATCGAGTGTCGTCCCACTAGCGATCTCTAGTGCCATTCTTGTTTACTACGTGCCTCCTTTTTCAGCACTTTCTTATAAATTTGGTTTTATGCTCATGTTTTTCAACTTCTTTTAATACCTAGGAAGCTGTTTCATCGACGGAGGGGACTATAATGCAAAACACCAGATGTGGGGTCTAGACTTTGTACCCCGAGGGGAAGGAATCTTAGGAGAGCCCTGCATGAGCTCTCATTAGAAACAATAACTCCAAACTCTCCGACTTACTGGCCCACATCTAGACCCAAAACACCTGATTTACTGGACTTCTTTATCACCAAAGGGCTTAGAACTGTACCACTGTTAATACTAGCTCTGATCTCTGTTCTGATCATTCCCTGGTGAATATGCTGCTGCTGGATGAGCCCTGTGAGGCATCCAAACGACCATCTCTTATTAATGGGACCATGGACTGGGATACCTACAGAAATAACCTGGATTCTGCACTTTCTATCCCAATGTCTATTAAAACGTAGGAAGAACTGGAGGAAGCCGTCGACACCTTCAGAAAGAGCGTCCAAAACGCTGCTTGGTCATCCTCAGTTCCTAGGCCTCAAAAATCTGAAAACCTAGCCAGCTACCCACAGTACATAAGGGATTTGATCAGAGCCAAGAGGAGAGCTCGTAAAGTATGGCAGACAAACAGACTCCCATCATACAGACAGACATTCAACAGACTAAACAACGCATTGAAACGACAAATCCAGAAATTCAACCGTGATAAGTACGAAACATACATTAACAACCTTTCAACAGATGATGGAAGCTTATGGAGACATACCAAGAAGGTTCTAAAGCATCGGGAGGTGTCAGTTCCACTTCGAAAAGATGATGTTTCTTGGGCTGCTTCAGACATAGAAAAATCAGAACTCCTTGCTGACCACCTTTCCTCTTTTTTCCACCTTTTATACCCCATACTAATATCTCAAACCCTGAAGATGATGACTTTATACTCAAATCTTTAGACATTCCCTTACAATTATCCCCACCTCCTCCACCTTCTCCACCTTTTTTTCCATCACACGTCACTGAACAAATTAAATTGTTACAAAGAAAGAAAGCTCCCGGTTATGACTTAATCAATGCCAAAGTGCTCCAGCAAATGCCCAGGAAAGCTCTAGTGTTTCTAACTACCATTTATAATGCCATTCTGAGGACTGCTAAATTTCCTCTTCAATGGAAATACTCCTATATATCCATGATTCATAAGCCTGGCAAAGATATACACTCTCCCTCATCCTATAGACCTATCAGCTTACTCCCTATTTGTGCTAAAATTTTTGAAAAGTTACTGTATAAAAGACTTATTACCATACTAATGGACCAAAAAATTTTGCCAGACCATCAATTTGGATTTCGTTCTTTACATTACACCACACAACAATTGCATAGAGTAACAGACTATATATCAACAGCACTAGAGCAAAAAATGTATGCCACTGGTGTATTTCTGGATGTTGCAGAGGCCTTTGACAGGGTCTGGCACCAAGGACTTCTCTTTAAACTCAAAACAATACTTCCTTCCACTTACTATCTTATAATACAATCATTCCTCTCTGATAGATTTTTCTCTGTCCGAAAAGGTTCAGAAATCTCATCAATTAGACCAGTCATGGCCGGAGTGCCCCAAGGATCAATTCTTGCACCACTGCTGTACATAACATACACCCATGACATACCAACCACTAAGGATACTTTGACAGCCACTTATGCTGACGATACTACTATTATTACAAGGCACAAAGATCCCGAGCACGCCTCTGTGATTCTACAAAGCCATTTACAGACACTACACAACTGGTGTAAACGCTGCAAAGTTAAACTGAATCAGAACAAATCCCATCACATCACATTCTCACTCCGACATGGGACTTGTCCTCCAGTTTATCTTGAAAACGAACACATCCCACAATCTGACAGAGTACATTATCTAGGCCTAACATTTGACAAAAGAATGACATGGGGTCCACACATTGCTGCTAAACGAAAGACACTAAATCAACGTTTCAGACTTTTATATTCTCTGCTTGGGCGTCGCTCAAAATTAGATCTAAGATAAATGCTAAATACTTACACTTACCTACTTAAACCAATTTGGGCATAAGCCTCACAAATATATGGAATTGCAAAAAAAACACACATCCAAAAACTACAAATATTTCAGGCCAAAATTTTTAGGACAATCACGCAAGCACCTTGGTATGTAAGTAACATAACTCTGCACAAAGACTTAAACATGCCAACTGTCAAAGAACACATACGGACTTACTACAAAAGATTTCACAGCAAGCTTCAAGATCATCCAAATAAACTCATTCAAGATATGGCCACAAAAAACATGCCCGACAGCACCCGTAGAAGGCTGAAAATGAGCTGGATGAGAGATCTCCTTCAGTAACTTGAAACAAGACCGAAGAATTGCCACTGGGTAAATCTCTTCCTCATGCCCTTTAATTGTAAATTTGTTTATGTAAGAACATTCGCTGGTTGTCAGTAATCACTGACAGTTGTGAATTAACCAATGAAGAGAAAAAAAGAAAAGAAAAAAAAAGGTTTTATGCTCACCGCTTAAAGCTGTTTCACAGTTTGCAAATTGATTCTTATTTGGGTATAACTGTTTGTTTGTTTTTTTAAATAAAAAAGTTACTTTTTATTTTAATGTACTTAATATCTTCCCCTTTTTCACATAAGAATAAAAGTATTTCACTTATTTTTATACAATTAAATAATAGTTAAACAAGTAATGTTTTTTTTAAATGATCTTCAAAATTCAAGGCCATGATTAATAAACATTTGTAATAAGTAATTTTATTAATTTAGTTCTAATTTAATTATCTAAAAATAAGGTAAATAAATATGTCCATAATTAAAAACCATAAAATTACCACTTTACTATCGCAATTGAATTTTTTAAATAATTGATTTAATTATCTACAAAAATAAATACTGCTATTATTATCCATTATGATTATAAATGATTAAATTCATAATTAAAAAACATGAAATTACCCATTAACTATCATAAATAGGTGCAAACTAGAATCTAATAAAATTAAATCACAATGGGTGTAGCAACTGGGAATAAAATTGGCGACGTAATAAAGCGGGGTAAAATATGTTTTTAGGGAGAGACAAAGTTGATATTCGTTTTTTGCACCCCCCCCCCCCTCCCTTCCCCAAAACTACTAAATACGAATTTTCATAGCAATCGAAAAATTGCTTGTAAAAAAACAGCTTTAAGCGGTGAGCATAAAACCAAATTTATAAGAAAGTGCTGAAAAAGGAGGCACGTAGTAAACAAGAATGGACCCAGAGATCGCTAGTGAGACGACACTCGATTCAGTCTCTAGACTTTTCTGATAGTGCGCCGCTCCTCTAAAGTTGTATCGTTTTCTATGATATTGGAATCGTTTATTAGGTTTTCGAGCGTTCTGATCCCATTTATTCGAATTTCACTTTTGATTGCGCTAGCGCTGTTCGATTTACTGATACTGTTGAAGCTTTCTTTGACATAGAAATCGTTAATTAGGTTTTCGTGGGTTTAGATTGCATATTTAAAATTTTATTTTTATTTTTATTTGAAATGCGCATGCACGTTTAGCATGCGCATTTCAAATCAAAATTATATTTGACATTTTGTTTTAGTATATCGTACACTAAAAGTTAATAAACAATAACTTCATCGAAAAAAATGTCAATTGTAATGGTTATTCGAAATGAGCATGTTCGACAAAATATCTAATTCGAAAAACCGAATAAGAACCCTTGAAAATCTAAAAAACGTTCCTTTTTAACGCAGAAAAGTTTAATGAGCACAGTAAATCGAAATGTGCATGTGCCATCAAAATTTGGATAGTAAATTTGAAAATATAGTCATTGAAAACATGATAAACACCCGTACAAAAGAAATGTCAACTGTAATAGTAATTCGAAAAGCGCATGTTTGATAAAAAATTCAATCAGAAACGTTGTAAACCAAATAGAGGATCCCTAAATAATAGAAAAGTTCAACAGTAACGGAACAGCAAAATCCGCAAGTGCGATCGAAAATCGATTTTTAAAAATGGAATTAGAACCCTCGAAAAACTAATAAAGCATTCCTATAGCAAAGAAAAATTCAACAGTAACGAAAATGCAAAATACGCATGCGTGATCAAAAATCGAATTAAAACAATTGAATCAGAACCCTCGAAAAACCAATAAATCTTTATCATAGAAAACCAACAGCAAAGAAAAATCGGAATGCGCATGCGTGAACGAAAATCTATAATTTTGAAAACTAATAATTAAGTAGAAATGCTCGTGGCCGAACAAAATGTAAATTTGACATTAACAAATTTCGAAAACCAAATATACGATCACCAAATCGATGAAATCCACCCTCCCCCCACTAAATAAATAAAAAATAATCATAAAAATGAATTAATCAAAATTTTATTTAAAAATTTTTAACTACCTACTTGAAATTAGCACTTAATATCAATAAATCTAATAAACGAAATAAATGTCAGAAGAATATGCCAAAATTATTTCAAAAGTCATTATTGCAATCAAAATAATTATTTTTCAATAATAAAATAAATAAAAAAGAATTAATTCATGGCCGGTAGGGTTACAATTGAATTGGAAAAGGTGACAATTGATTTGGAAAGAGTTAAAATTGAAATGGAAAAGGTGACAATTGAAATGAAAAAGATGACAATTGAAATGGAAAAGGTGACAATTGAAATGGAAAAGATGACAATTGAAATGGAAAAAGTGACAATTGAACTAGAAAAGGTTAAAATTGACGTGGAAATGTAATAAGTACATAAGTGAGATTACAAATCATCTGTTTATAAAATAAAAATCAGAGCTGCATTAACAACTTTATTAGAGTAAGGTTTCTGCTGTAGTCTGTTGCCCAGGAACTTCGTTTGAAACTGGTCTTGAATATCCCATGTTATAGTTAGAAGACCGTTTGTAGAAGAAATATCTGTAATAAAAGAAGTATGATAAAATTTTATTATATTAAACTTCTAGAGTAAGCATAATATATCAATATTTAATTTAATGGATTTCTTGGAAAAATATTGTTTAACCTTACAAAGCTATTATAACCTTCAATAATACACACCAACAGAAAAAAAAAATTTATCGAAGGTACCCCTTTCACACAGAAGAATACGACGGGTTATTTGTTCTCCTTAAAATTAATGATTGTCATATATACATATATATATATATATATATATATA
This sequence comes from Rhaphigaster nebulosa, assembly GCA_948150685.1. Taxonomy (NCBI): domain Eukaryota; kingdom Metazoa; phylum Arthropoda; class Insecta; order Hemiptera; family Pentatomidae; genus Rhaphigaster; species Rhaphigaster nebulosa. The sequence goes on from OX411307.1 coordinate 161,239,038, forward strand.
TATATATATATATATATATATATATAAACCAATAAATCTTTATCATAGAAAACCAACAGCAAAGAAAAATCGAAATGCGCATGCGTGAACGAAAATCTATAATTCTCTCTCTCTCTATACATATATATATATATATATATATATATATATATATATATATATATATATATATATGTATAGAGAGAGAGAGAGAGAGAGAGAGAGAGAGAGAGTGAGGGAGTGAGAGAGGGGGTCGGGGTGGCCGAGCGGGTTAACGCGCTTTCAAAAGTGCACCTACTCCCAAACCCAAAGATTGTGAGCTCGAATCTCGGTACCGGCATTACTTAAATTTAATTTAATTAATAATTCAAGCAATTTATCACCCCTCTCCACCGGGTATGTGAGGCCCGTCAGCCTACTAGGTCGGGCGTAGGAGTGATGACCCCACCCCGTGTACCTAAATTGCGAATCGTGATGTGGTTCTCCAGGACGTAAAACAGCCGCCAGGAGATTTGGTCCATGGACGGCCTGCTTCGGAGAAAGAAATATAGGTCCGCGTATGCTTGCTGACTCCGAATAGCCCATAATCCGTGGATCTTGACCGGTTTGTCACTGTCCTTGTATACGGTGGGAAGGACACTGCCGAATTGGCCCCAAAGGGACCGGTTGTGGAGTTATGTATAGCCTGCCGCTGCACTATGGAAACCATGGTTCGTAGCAACGTGAGGTTGGGTGATCCCCTCCAGGCTGTCTGTTCTGCCGCATGCAATACATGTCTGTATGAATGCCACATCGCGCGGCCAAAGATCTCCATGATCTATAGTGCCAGCCGAAAAAAAAAAAAAAAAAAATATATTTATATATATATATATATATATATGTATGTATGTCGTAGCCGCAATCGATTAGCGGCACTTGACGATAACCATATGGTATTTGTTCTTGCCTGTTATATGTTAATATTATTCTAAATAGTGTTCAGTTATCAATTATATGTGCTTGTTTCATTACATCCATAAATTTGACATAATGGAGTTGGCGACGAGGTAAAACAATGGACAAGGACCAATTTTCGGATCTCATCGCTGCAATGACAGCTAGCAACGAAAACATTATCAAAACGATGCTCTAACTTCATGAAGGTAAGCAACAAAATCCCATTTATTCCAGGGAATAAATAACTTATGCCTACGATGCAGTAAAATAACCACAAATCAGGTGATTGTCGCATTGATCGTCGAACTATAAGATGCTCGGCTTGTAAACGAATGGGGCACGTTCAGAAAGTCTGTATTAGAACACTTCTTCAAAGTGTTAAACTTATAGATAATGAATCAAACGAAAATTCAGAAGCAGGGGACTCAGCCTATCAATTTGAACTGAATAAGATCGTGGACATACACACTTCGAATTGCCAAAATAGCTCCGAGAAATATTAAGTTGACTTTCTCCTTGATGGAAAAAAACAAAAATTTGAAGTAGATTCAGGTGCAGGATTGACTCTCCTACCGATATCGTTTTTTTTTTTATTTATTTTTTTTCCGGATCCCTCAAACTAAATAAAAAATAAAATTAGTAACATTATAGCATCATGCAAGTAAAAACTATGATTCAGAAAACATACATTATCTTATTCTACCTGTGAGTATTTGAAGGTGGGTCAACTATATACATACCTGTGATCATCTTTTCCTATTAGGATTTCTCTAATGAATCGGAGGTGAGGGGCCTCCTCGTGTCTCGTAGTAGTGCAAAAACATAAAACATTAATAATAATAAAAATAGGTGGTGGATAGGTAATGTATGTTTTCTGAATCATAGTTTTTACTTGCATGATGATGTTATAATGTTACTAATTTTGTTTTTTCTTTTGTTTGAGGGATCCGGAAAAAAAAAAAAAATCACCCCTACTTGGAAGAGCTGGGATACGAAAATTCGGAATCGAATTACAACAGCCAGATAAACAGTTGAAAACTTCAGTGAACGCACTCAGCTCAAATGAGATAACTGAAGAAATAATAAAAAAAATATTCGGACGTTTTTGAAGCATTCCCAATATCATCTGCGGTCTACACACCAAAGAAGGATCAAAACCAATATTTCTAAAACCCAGACCTGTTCCGTTCGCTCTCCGCGAAGAAGTAGAAAAGGAGTTGGATGATCTAGGATCATCACAAAAATCAACTACAGCGACTGGGGCTCACCACTAGTCGTTATACCTAAACCGGACGGAAATGTTCGGATTTGCGTTGACTATAAAAACACAATGAACCCACAGCTGAAAGATTCTCATTATCCAATCCCAAAAATTGAAGAAGTACTCAACGAACTTTGGGATGCTAAATATTTCTGCACTCTAGACTTATATAAGGCATACTTGCATGTGAATGTAGATGAAGATAGCGCATTTCTTCAGACAATATCAACTCATAGAGGAACATACAAGGTAAACCGACTATTTTTTGGGGTAAAAACCGCATCATCGGAATTCCACAAAGTCCTGGCCCAAGTAATAGCCGGTCTTCCATGAGTAACGGAATATTTTGATGATCTGACAGTCTACGGCTCATCCCTTGATGAATGTTATAACAGGTTGATAGGCCTTCTCAATCGATTAAGGAAATTTAATATTCATGTAAATAAAAAGAAATGCCAATTTTTCAAAAAATAAGTTACATATTTAGGTTATGTCGTTAAAAAGAACAGCTTATCAAAAAATCCGAAAAAGTACAAGCAGACCAAAAAGTCCGAAAAAAGTACAAGCAGACCAAAGGATTTAGATGAACTCCGCCGTTTCCTCGGAATGGTGACACACTATTCTAAACTCATACATAACATTTCAACAATAACCCACCCACTCAGAGAAATTCTAAGGAAGAATAGACGTTTCATGTGGTCAGCAGCTTGTGAGAATTAAATCATTAAACTCATAGAGGAAGTTGCCAGTGACCAGTTGCCAATGCCTTTCAACCCAGACCTCCTAGTGACAGTGGCCAGTGATGCGAGCCCATCAGGTATCGCAGGCGTTCTGTCTCATATTGTAAACGGACTCGAACGGCTTGTCGCAGTTGTTTCAAGAGCCCTTACAAAGGCCGAACAAAATTACAGTCAACTGGACAGAGAGGCCCTCGCCATCGTTTTTACCATCAGTAAGTTTTATAATTTCTTGCTATGGGGCCTCTTATATCACCGACCATGTCCCCATGAAGGGCTCAGGCACCTGAGGTTTTGAGCCCACATCAGAATCCGGAACCAGTCCCAGAACCATCTCTGCGTAAATCTCGGCGTTTAAAGAAGCCATCATATGGCTACAGGACCACGCGCTCTTCGGACCACAACGCAAGGGAAGCTAGTCAAGCGGGAGAGACTCATAGCCGCAATCGATTAGCGTATATGGTATTTGTTATAACCTATTCTATGTTAATAGTATTCTAAATAAAGTGTTCGGTTATCAATTATATGTGTTTGTTTCATTACATCCATAGATTTGACATAACAGTATATATATATATATATATATATATATATATATATATATATATATATATATATATATTAAATTGTATATTGTATTGTATACATATTATAGTGTATATATATATACACACTTACCTTGAGAGTATTGATAAACAATCCTTCCTATATTGTTTTGTCAAGATGGCATACAAATAAGGGTTAGCACAGGAATTGATGGGATATATAAATACGAGTAGAATTTTTGACTGCGATATAGTTATCAACGGATACCCAGCTAACGCTGTGAAAGAAAAAAAGGCAACTGGTGCCCAACATAAAAAATTTGTTCCAACTAAAATTGTCATTTTTCGTACTATAGCTCCTTCACTTATTGAATGTCTTGTCTCATAACTCAAAGATAGATATATTTGTGTGTAACAAATGCACATGAGAAGAAATGCACACCCTGCTACAACAATCATTGTAATTATATATACTTGAGAAAGGTAGTTTTTCGAATCCATTGGAAGACATATACTGAAAAAAAAAATTAAAAATCAACCCGTTAAATAAATCATTAATGTTAATGAAAGAACAACAATAATGAAAAAGAAGTTTATCAAATTGTGTTAACCTTGTAGTTGAATAGTTACTAACACCAATTAACGGTAATAAGGCCATTACAATTGAATAAATCCATCCACCGATCATAATATGTGATGTGATTCGTAAATCAAGCATGTTTAGGTACAGTGCGTGCCTGATAGCAAACCAACGTTCGATCGTCAATAGGGACAAAGTAAAAAGAGACAACTGGCTTGCAAATACTGTCAGAAATCCTGCCATCTTACAGCCGTAGCCTGAAATCAATTAGTGGTTAATTTAAAATTCATAAGCAATGTTTCAACAAGGTTTTAAATTACTTTTGTCAATCCTAAGCTAAAATGTCAGTCCAAATAATTCCTATAAGCATCATTAACTCTCAAAATTGTACCTAATAACGCTAGATAAATAAACCTGAGAGCCAAATATCGTATCTAATAATAATGATAACATTCGTACTTGTTTAATTAATTTTTAAATTATTTACCTCTTTGCCAATCATAAGCATAATTAAAATATGTTTCAGACGAAATCATATCCATTATTGCTAACATCAGAAGATATGTTGCCATTATCAGATCTGCGAATGCGAGGTTACACATCAAGAACCTTGGTACAGATTTCTCACATTTCGAGAGGCATAAGACAACAAGGACAGCCACGTTACCAACGATTCCAGCTGATATTACAAACCAAATCGAAACCCTCAACCATAGCCAGCTCATCATATCTTCACAAGGATTCAAGGCATCAGGTTTAGGAGAACAAGATACATATCTGGAAACAGCAAGATAAAAGCCGTTGCTTAGTGGTAAGTACACAAAAATAAATAATGAGTTAAAGTGCTGAATTGAAAAAGTAACTAAACTTTTCCTTAACAAATATTCATGCAACAATCTATTTTGATAGCATTTTTAGTAAAGCCGGTTCTGCACGATGCTGCGAACACCTTCCGACGTCGTATACTTGATAGTTGGACGCATCGTGAGGCCAAATATCGAACTACGAGCTACCAATGCCAAGTGTCGAAGTTCGTATTTCATTCCTGTATTCACATCTGACATCAAATATTTGATCCAACATTTGATAAAACTTTCGTAGCATCGTGTAGAGCCGGCTTAATCTGAAAACAATTTAAATTTATTTATAAAAGAGCAAATGGCAAAAGCCAGTATACAGTCTAGTATTGCACAAATAGTAACTAGGTTTATCTTAAAACAGGAACATTAGCTAGCTTCATTAAAGAGTAGGAACATGAATAGATATAAGAAATTACTAAATGATTCAAAATTTAACCACACATTATAAAGTAAATAAATATTATATGCATATATAAAATTATATGCATATGCAATCAAATACCAAAACTAAATATCAATACCAATACCAACATTCAACATCAATACTAATACAATTATATATATTATCAATTAATTAATAATAATAATAACCCGTGTGGAGTAGCTAGTCTCCCATCGGGTGCCTCCCCAGGTGGAAGAAAGGGGAAAGCTCACCAGATATGACAGGTATCGGAAAAATAAATTACCTCGAGGCTAACCAAAACGAGCACCAAATCCAGGCGTGCCTGATCTCATAGTGGGTGGTTTCCTGGTCAGGCTCTGTTCCTATGTTAAGGACGCACGAAGACTCACCTGGCAGAAGGTATAAAATGCAATTCCCATAACCAATATGGAGTCATATAATATATTTATTGCCTCGGACGGGCCTGATACTGAGGTTGTATTAGGCGGAATAGTGTTATAATGGGGTTGCAAATAACCTGTCAAAATCTTGCGAGAGGAACGCAGTCTTTCTGCGCCAATTAAATCGGTGTCGGATCCGATTCCGATAATAATCGGACCAAGTGAAAACGCCCTTGCTAAGGCATGAGTGGGTGGCTAGAACATGGAATTATCCTGATAAACTGGCGCCCTAACCACTATTACACAACCCTTTATTCTAACTATGGGAAACTAAATAAACTATGATGAATTCATTTTATCATATTATCAATACCAACCTTCCTGTTAAGTTGCCACAGAGCGCTTCAATTTTATCCTTAGAAATATCTGTATGCATTTGATGAAACGTTTCATCTGAAATCGTTTCATTATAATTTAGAGCAAAATCAAAATATTGGTCCTTGGAATCTAAAAAAAAATAAAAATAAAATAAAATAATAATAAAATAAAAACTTGTTGAAAAATTAAAAGCACACACCTTATAAATAAACTTTAATTTCTTAAATCAGTTCCGATTACTTACGTATACGGGCACATATGTTTGTGTATTTGTATGTATATATATATATATATATATATATATATATATATATATATATATATATATATATATATATATATATATATACACACATATATAGTTAATGCAAGCTTTCAGTATTAAATAAAAAGGTATAGTAACGAATAGAACGTACTTAGAGATGCAATAAATGGTGAAATGATGGATTGAAGAAAACATCCATTGCAAAAGTGGCCGAGAAAGGTGAACGATAGAAGCTGAATCTCGTAGGTAGAAACAAGATCCCTAGATACAAAAAAAGGATTTACCATGCGAATTATCAGAGTATTTCCCTCCACTGATTCAGGAATCAATATTAATATAATGGACATAGTTTCTTGAATTTTGTTTATCGTTTGCAAAAAAAGTTATTGAAATAAAGATATGATAAATTAGTTAACATATAAGTCTCAAATGATTATTTTCTGAACAACAGTATTAGTTTTAAGTTTATTTTTCATCAGATTCAGTAATACCTAGTAGGAAGTAAGCCTTATTGTAATTTTTATAAATCAGTTTCTAAGTAATCTTAATTTTTTATTGCTTAGAAAAGCACACATCTACCAGCTTCTATCTGTTTCTGTTAACCGAAAAGTACAACAGGAATAAATCGTCCTATTTAAAACTCAGGTCTTGCTCATGCATAATGAAAGCCATCCATAGAATATCATTTTTCAAGTTATAAAAAAACAATATTTTTCTAGAATAATTGGTTGTAGAAACGAAATAAAGTATGAGACATGTAATGAGTACTATATCTAATATCAGTTACCTTAGTCAGATAGCAATATCTTCTCAGACCTATTTAAAAATCTCAAATTGACTTTAGAAAACAAGGAAGCAGTTCCACTTTTTTTTTTTCAGTTTTCTGATTAAGTTGCATTTGCTTGACGATTCAACCCTTAACCATGAGACAAAAGATTAAGATTAGCAGAATGTTTGAAATACCAGTTGAATTGCAGACGTTCATTGCTACTACATTAATGATCTGTTTACACAAAAAATCGAAGTTCCGTTGCCTCCAACTGATAATAGTTGTTTTGTATGAGTTTTTATATAAATAAAATATTTTATTTTTTGTTAATAATTCAGAGGTACGTCTTCAGGAATTTCAATATTTATTAGTGAACAAGACTTTCTTTACTTGATTTAGTTTATCACCCACTCACATCATTTCAATTTTGTCCTTTCGGGGTCTCATCCTCATCATCAGAACATCAATTTTTCTTTACTCCTATTAGTCGTGCATTACAATATCGCCATTAATTAAAAGATAAAATTATAATTCTCAATATACATTTTTATAGGAGTTTCTACATCGTGACAGGGAAGATATGGTTAAAAGATGCAGACCCTCCTATAAAAATATGTATTGAACATTACAATTGTATTAATCAATTAAAGAACATTTTTCTAACAAAGAAAAAAATTATTTTTTTCATGGTATATTAATGTTTCCTTAATACAACGTTATTAAGGTGTGTAGAACTTAGAGGAGAATATATTGAAAAACAATAACCCCAGTTTTTTTCTTTCACCTTTTCTTCTTCCTCAGGCCGGAAACTTATGGATCTTACTACGTATTACTATCAAAATTAGCATTTTGTTCATTTCAAATACTATTATATATAATTTTTCTCATTGATAATACTTGAACAAATAGAAATTCTCATATGCCCAAATATATTTTGCGATGGTTAGTCGTCACGCAGCGATTTGGTAATATTTCTATGACCCAGCTTTACTGACTGTAACAGGGAGTGACGGAGGGAGAGGAAGGTAGAAGAAAAAAAAACTTATAAAGATGAAATTTATAAGTTGACTTGTGTTACTCTAAAATACAACACTGTAGCAGTTATATTCCGAAAAAGTTAACAGGATTCACGAACATTGCAGACAAAAATGTTAAGATTTGGTCCAGCATTTTTATGAACAATTAAAGGAAATAGTTACGTCCATAATTATGATAATGACTTGCTCTTGAGTAATTGGTGAGGGTTTCTAATCTTCGACAGTCCTATACATTTAGTGCTAATGAAAGATAGTTGGGAACCACTGTCTTCAAGTATTGTTGAGGAATGAAATTGCCCAAAGTTGAAAGCAATTTGAAAGCAATGCGATGTGAGCTTTCACACATAGGACAAACAATGTCAGCGTTTGTATTGGTCATCAGGATTTGTTACTGTAGTTAGATGTCAAAGCAGTAGATTCCAGTTCAACATCTGGTGCACAATGAATTCCCAAAAATCTTGCCAAGTAGGTAACTCGGGCTTTGTATTGGATGTCAGCTCAAAACGTTCTCTAGTTTTATTATTCAATAGTCTGAGAGTATTTGTATATGGTATAAACCCAGATAGATTTGCAAGATTCAATTTAAGAAAGGTCGACGCACTCTCTAAAACGGACGATGACAAATTTTCCAAACGGGACAACAAATGTTTTTTAACGCTGGGGAATTAAAAATATTTACGAGATAACTGTACTCTAAGACTGTCAAAACGTTTGGTAAGTTATACCAAACGTGTTATACCGAGGCAGTGGTATAACATTTTTGTGTTCGTTATGGCCGCTATTGTTTGTATAGCAGAGCCTTTTAAAGTCGACTTTAGGGAATGAAACTTCTAGATTTCACTAAGGTCCTTGTTATCATGGATCAAAGAGACAAACGTATCCTTATATGCAGGCTAATTCGATATATTTCCTAAAAACGAAGGGATATTGGTCATAGAAAGTCGTTGATGGGAGTATCTCGCGAAGGCTTATCTCGAAAAGATGTCGCCGATTGTGGATTCATTACTTGTCCCAGGTGAAATATCAAACGATAATGCCGCATAAAAATGGTACGGATTTTATCCTTAAATTCTTTATATTCCTGAGTAGGAGCTCTCGTCTCTTTATCTCTTTGTCCGAATTCCATAATATTTATAAAGGAAGCTATCGTGTGTGGAATCTAAACGAGAGTTTCTCCTTTTTACATGCGTCAGTAATAGACGCACGCCCCAGAGTGCTACTGTTTTGAACTTCATCTCTTTACATTAAAAATAGAAGTTGACGATAAACGTTTATAGCTAATTATAGGGAACTTCTTAAAATCAGTGCATTCTGCTCGAGAAGGTGTATCTATTAGGAAAAAAATACGTAAAATATTTATTCAGAATATATTTATACTAAACTGACCAGATGTTTTAAAATGGAATGTGGAACAGACGCAAACAAATTAAAAAAATATTCAATTTTTTATCAATTATATATAGAAAACCAAAATAGAATAAGATATATAAAATTAAAGCATCAACATAAAATCTATAGTCGGCCAAATATAAAAAAAAAAAATCGGACTAATATTCTCAGAGAAAAGATGGACGAACAAAAAATGAGAAAAAAAGGCAAACCGCTATTTCTTCGTAATTATTTGATCTGCAATCCTATTTTAGATATTTTGAGTTGCAAGTTACTGCTCATTTATTCCTTTTTTGTGGGTGGATGGCAGTTCGTTCCGTAAAATGTCCAATTAGTCAAGGCCCAATAGTTTATTTTTTAAAATAAATTTACATGAACTTGCTCAACGTGGTAATTAGGAGAAAAATATTAGAAACGAATTATATATGTTTTAGATCAAATCGGTGTGTAGCAACCCGGTAAAAAAATTCATAAACGTGCCGAAAAGTTGTTTTTCACTATTAAGATGTGAATATTTTTTGTTTGAGAAAAATAAATAGTAGTACACACAATCACAAGTCTTGAAACTGCCGCATTAATGCCTATGTGAAATAAAAATTGCATGCAAAAATAATAACTTTTCGCGGTACACGCGAAAATGTGAAAAACTGGAATTCCCGAAAAACGGCATGAACGACGGCCGAAATGGTCCTAGAGCGATTTTTCAAACCGCTATTTCTTCGTAATTATTTGATCTACAATCCTATTTTCGTAAAATATAAGAGAGCTTCGATTTAATACCTCAAAAACGCGTTTGAAAATCGGTTTTTTTATTGCTTCGGCCGCTCGAGTATGCCAGCGAATGGGAAGTGTTACGTACCACAAAAAGTTTTAATTATTTTTACATGCTATTTAAATAGGGACCCTATATGTAAATAGGGACCATTTGAAAACACAATTTAAGCCCCAAAACATGTACTTAAGACAATTACAAGCCCTTTAATTAAAAATCCAAAAATCGCAATATTTCACTGTTTTAAATTATTTTTAATAATTATGCTTATAAAAATAGTTTATGTTTACAATGTTTTGGTAGTTTGACCAAATGAAATAATTTGAAAAAATTGTCTTTATTTCAAGTGAAATAGGACACTGTCAAGTCTATATGATAGTCTTTTTTTTTAATTGAAGTATCTTAAGCCGAATAAGAAGGATTAGAACCAGATAAATAATTCCGCTGTAACATTTAATGCATAACTGAAATTATTACAATTTCACGATTAACTAATAATGAAGGTTACCTAATCATAAAATGAATATTATCACTATCACTAAAGCTAGCATATCTTATATGCATTGGTAAACTAAATTAGGAAAAATACGAACCCTGAGAAGTAGTTTCCACTATGGCTCCAAAACCACCGTAAATATTCCTTTTCGATCTCTTGGTTTCTGTCGTACAAAATTCCTTTTTTAATTGCAAATATTTCTGTAAAAAATTTAAATATTAATTATAAATCCTGAATTATATGTATTTTATACGTAATTCAATTATATTTCATACATTGTTTTAATCTCATGCATTTTTTATAAGACTTTCTAAATCAAAACAAAATTCTTTCTAGCAGATACATAGCACAAGCATTTAAAGAGAAGAAATGATAACTTGAAAATAAAGTTAGTGGCTGAGTCTAAAGATCTTTGAGTTCAATTTCTAAAAGTCGTTTGAAAACGTTAAATCGATAATAAATGGGATGAAGCTGGCTGTTTTTAAAATGGAATAACTAAATAAATTTTCGATATATTTAATTATTATAATGCTTATTAAAAAGAGGAGGAGTGTAAGTTAAGAATTTATATAAAGCATTATGAAAAAAAAAAAAAAAACATTACGAACCAAAAATAACATCACTCAAATGACGACCTCCATTTTCCCTGAACTGCTCAACTTACTAACTACCTCCGTGGCGCTACCGCCAGGGGTGGTTCTTGGCCTCCTCAATGAGCCGCCGCCATTTGGCTCTATCTTGCGCAGTCGTCTTCCAGTTCCTGATCCCAAGTATGCTTCGGGTATCCGCTGCCACACCATCAGCCCACCTCAGCTTGGGTCTCCCAGCTCTTTGGCTTCGATGCAGGATCTCCTCAAGTATTTTCCTCGGAATCTCTTGTTCATTCATTCTAGCCACATGGCCTGCCCAACCAAGCCTCCCTAAATTCAAAAACTTAACGATATCCGATTCGCCATAGATGTCACATAGTTCTCTGTTTTCCTTATCCTACACCCAGCCACATCCCTGACTGGTCCAATAATACGACGTAGAATTTTTCGTTCAAAGACTATCAGGTCCCTTTCATCGTGTTTGGAGATGGTCCAGGTCTGCGAGGCATAAGTTAGTACAGCCCGGATAAGCTGCCTACTGATTAAGCTGCTGCGAAAGGTCTTGAGAAAACCTAAATAACATCTGTTGGCTGCTGTTAGGCGCTCTTAACCTTGGCAGACCTCATTTCCTGAAGTCACAAGTGAAGGTAACTAAACTCCTTAACCTGCTCAAACGAGAAGGGTTCCACTACTAGAGGTCTATTATTTCCGGCTCCAGTGTACGTATATTTGGACTTAGCCTGGTTCATTAAAAGTCCTATTGATGAAGGTACCCTGATGAGGTTGGTCGTGGCTTCTATTACGACTGACCTGGAACTGGCTACCATGTTTAAATCGTCAGCAAAACCAAGCACCTGCACTAAGCGGGAAAATATCGTGTCATGAGTTTGGATTCCTGAATTCCTTATTACCTTTTCCAACGCCAAATTAAAGAAGACAGGCAAGTCCATCTCCCTGCTTTAATTCCATATCGGGTAGGAACTCCTGGGAACACTCACATTGTATAGTCCAGGCAAAATAATAAAAATAAACCAAAAAGGTCATGTAGTTCCCATTTTTTCAGGAATGTGAAGGAGGGGGTCCCCTGTACAAGCAATAAAAAATCCCGGGCGATCGTGGTGCTGCGGGGGATTGAGGGGGACGATTTAAAAGGACCTTCCCACGGTTTGCGTGCGCATATCTCGAAGACGGTGCGTCGTAGAAAAAAAAAAACGAAGAATAAAAAATGAAGATGACGAAATTTCCTACATTATTTGTTATTATACATTATTTGGAAAAACGAACCGTTTCTGAGACATCCTCTCTGGAAAATGGGAAATGTTTCGAAAAATTGTTTTTTTCGCCAAACTTGTTGTTTTTACTCCTTCCCACATTTTTTTTTATCGCAAAGGTGTAGAAAAGTTGTAGAAAATTTAATTCCCTTCAAGAATATATACACAAATGTCAATTTATCTTCAATTGGTCAAAAAATACAGCAATTTGAAGTGTTGTGGTAAATGTCAACACTTAGCTCTAAAAGACCTGAAGTTATTTTTGCCACTAATTCCTTTTGAAATGTGTCGTAGGAGGTCCCATGATCATTATAATGTATTATAATGAATTCCCGGGATTACGTTACCCCGGGGGGAAGGGGTTGATAAAGGAAAGATTGAAGGAGCAATCGAAGAGGAAATAAGAAATAGTATTGCAAAAATGTATATTTGTATATGTTTGTTTATCTAAGGTGAATGCTTTTATATATAAAAATAAATGCAAAAAAGTATATTTTTAAATTATTCAAAAAATGAATTCAATTACATGAAATGGAAATTGGCACTCGTACAATGCAAAACTTCATCGGTACAGGTATTTAGCAGAAATGAAGCAGTCAAAGAAAAACACTGTAAACCCATTGGCTGCTATGAGCAATACCATCAAAGTGGACGATGAGCTATTGGTGGTTGACCCCTGGATTATTTTTCAAAGGAGTATAATCAGAAAGACAGGAGATGAGGATGTTGTGAACCTCCTGAAATATGAGCTGTCTCCGTTTCCAATTTCATTGTTCGATCTGGGAGGCATGAGGAAAACGCAGAAATTTGCCCTATACAACGAATTTCCCGTTGACAACAGCCAACATTTGGATGCCAAAAGTAGTTTTACTGTCGTCGATAGTTGTTTTCTCCTCCATCGCGTCAAGTGGACTCCAGGAAGCGTTTTTCAGCAATTTTCCAGCAATACGCAACGTATGTGACTACGGCGACACCAACTGTGCGGTCATTTTTGACGGATACGAGAACATCACCTCTACAAAAACGATCTGAGCAGAAGAGAAGAGGATCCACCAAAACATCTGTAGACTTCTTCTTTGGCGAGGGCATGATGGCCACTGTTCAACAAGAGCGTTTCCTTGCCAATGAGAAAAATAAGGTAAGACCACGTTATTTTAATTCCCACTCTTTGTTGGAATTTGGCTTTTATAGTTCGAGATAGTCCTATGTTATTAAGGCTGGTTTTGTGTGGATGCAGGAAGGCAGGATTATTTTTTTCAACCATGTGCGGCTCCTGGCAAGGTAACTGTACGAATACAGCGGAGGTGGAGGAGCAGGACGACGTGGAAGGTGAGTAGTAAAGAATTTTGAAGCTTCCTGAGCACTAATTTTATTACACAATACTCATAATTTTTAATTACTTCACATTTAACATTTTATGTAATTGAATTCAATTTTGAATAATTTAAAAATATACACAACTATTTTTTACACTACGACTTTTCTTCGATTGCTCCTTCAATCTTTTCTTTATCACCCCCTCCCCCTCGTTGCAACGTTATCTCGGGAATTCATAATAATACATTATACTTGATACGGGGACCTCCTATGATACATTTCAAAAGGAATTAGTGACAAAAATAACTTCAGGTCTTTTATAGCTAAGTGTTGACATTTACCACAACACTTTAAATTGCTATATTTTTTGACCAGTTGAAGATAAATTGATATTTGTATATATATTCTTGATGTAGCGAAGTCTATAAGTCTCTTCCTGTTGTCATTACTCGTCTCATGAATACTATGAATACCGATCGTGGGTTTATAGGCTTCCTCCTTACCAATCTTGGAGTTGAAATCACCTGCACATATTTTAATATCGCTTGCAGGACAGCTGTCGTATGCTATTTCAAGAGAATCGTAGAAGACATCTTTCCCTTCATTATCGGATGCTTCTGTCGGAGCATGACAGCTAATAAGGCTGTAGTTGTAGAAGGTGCCTTTAATGCGAAATGTGGAGAGGCGCTCATTGATTGGATTAAACCCTATGACTCAGTTCCTTATCCATCCTCAAACAATGAAGCCAACCCCGAAAGTATGGTATCTGGGGTGACAGTTGTAATATATTGTGTGATATTTTTTTCTAGTAGCCCGTTGCCGATCCAGCGGATCATCTGGATGGCGGTTATGTCCACTCAGTATTTGCCAATTTGAGATAAGAGAGCTTTGAGTCATCCTGGTCTGTATAGCGATAAAATATTTCAGTATCCTAACTTGTAGTCTATTTGACGGCTTCCATGTCAATTACAAGTCTGCCAGCGTTGTCTCTTGATAATAGAATTTAAGGGGAGTAAGTTATCGGCCAACTACCCCCGAGCCAGGTGGAGGGGCTGTCTCCTTAGTGCTCCCTGACGCGCCTTCCAGTTGTCAGGCTCTAGCCTACCTACATCATTGGTCTACCAAGCACACCAAAGATGCGTTTCCCGCCTGCGACGCGAGTAGCCAGTTGATTCCACAACTTACCAGAGGAGTTGTCTCTGGTTGTTGTCAGCCTTCGACAGAAACTGCTCAACTTGGTCAGCGGAAATTTTGTTTATTAACACAATCATTAAGCGATGTCCTAACTGGTCGATTTTCCTTTCAATTTCAACCCCGCTTCCTAATCCTCTCATACCATGACTATTTGAGTGAGTTCCTTTTATAAATTATTTCTTGATTTCATTATTATCACTATCTATTCCAAAACTATCCAAAAGCAATATATTGTTTTGTTTTTAACTTGAGATGATATATAAAATTTAAAAAAAATAAAGGTTTGCTTCCAGTTCTATTTTCACTAGGAAATTATTACATTTATATCTAGAATTATCTATATTATATATATTTATCAAGAATTACTTTCTCATTTTAATTAATCGAATTTATTAAGTAATGATATAAACAAATACCAAAATCTATAATGTGTATATTATTGGGGAAAAAAATATAACTTGTATTATATATTCTACATATCAGAATGTCACAGTCTTGTCAAGAAATTTTAATATATGGTTTGTATTTTTACTTGAGATGATATTTCAGTAATATAGGCCATTTTTAAATATGAAAAATGAAGATTTGCTTATAGTGTTATTTTCATTGGAAAATTAATATATTTAGTATTACTTTTTCATTTTAATTTATCGAATTTATTAATTAATGAGATAAAAAAAGAGGCAAAACCTGTAACTTTTCTATTCTACAAGTTAATTTAATGAAGTATAACTATAAAACAAATATTTCTATATTTTGCAAATTACAGATGGGCATGGGCAACCAATTTTGGATATATTTTATTCAGAAATACTTTATTAAATAATGAATAAAATTTATATTTTATTCTTGGATAATGAATAACCCGTTTATTTTGTATTCTATTATTCAGTGAATACATTTATTAATCATTTTTTTTCAATCAGTAATTAAATACAAATAATCATTAGAATGAAAAGATTTATTTCAATAAAAAAAATGTATTTTAATAAGAAAAACATATTCGAATAGAAAATAAAAATTTAAATATTTAAAAAACAAAAGCATGCGATGTTTTTTTCTTTGTGAAATTTCTTCAGGAATTCTAATCGCATGCCTTATCGCAATCGTATCTAACTTTCTTGCATTTCCTTTCGACATTCCTTGCGACTTATCAATTCAACAAGTATTTCCCATCAATTTTCAGTCAGATTTTAAATTTTATAAATTATATAAATTTGTCCGTGCTTAGTGGTTAGAAGGCTGAACAAAAAATTTTTCATTGGTTTTTAAGCCAATCATAAAATCTCGAATGAATACCAAAAAAACAAACAATAAAAAATATTTTGTTAGAAGATATCTTCCGAACGCAGCCAACCTCAGATCTAAATCTATTATTTTTTTTATTTTTATTAAAAAAATACTCCTAATTAAAAGAGATTCGTCCGCTTGCGTCTGTTTGCCCAATTTGATTTTGTAAATTGAATAAACTATTACTTCCTATTTTTTAAAGGAGCGTTCATTTGAAATAAATAAATAAAAAAAACAAACAAACATTTTTTGTTTCACGTAGTGAGTGTATTGTGTGGTAAAGCTGTTATTGATTATAAATAAAAATTGAACCAAGACAAAAACGAGTTACAATAATCATATAATATGGCAATAATAATTTATCTCATTAATTAATAAATTCGATTAATTAAAATGAAAAAGTAATGCTAAATATATTAATTTTCTAATGAAAATTACACTAGAAGCAAAACTATATTTTTATTTTATATATCATCTCAAGTAAAAAAACAAACAATATTTATTGCTTTTGGATAATTTTGGAAAACCAATGAATTATTTGTTTAAAAAAATATATGACGAATGAAATAGGTAGTGATAATAATGCAATAAATAAATAATTTATAAAAGTAACTCACTCAAATAGTCATGATATGAGAGGATTAGGTACCAGTCTTTAAATTGAAATTGAATGCAAAATCGACCAGTCTGGGCATATCTTTAAGGTGGAAGTGAGCTTCGTCCGAGGTCGACACCATCACTCCAGAGAATGCACAGGTCGTCCCTAGCATCCTGCAAAAGCTTATTTTCTTGCGAAAAGTTGTTGCAGTAATTTATGAACTATAGCATTTCGTTCGGATGGAAATTTAAGTCTTCATTAAGAATCCGCCGAACAATCCTATCGGGCATCTTCAGAGCAAGAGCATGACGAAAATTTCCTGGAACTCCCTTCAAAAGCAACTCCTACGTCCTTTATATTTGCAGGTGACTTTACTGACCTTCGTGTTCCGAAAGTTGAAAGTTCCGAACCCACAATATAATAGTGTTCCGAAATGGATCGGCACACGAGGAGGAACATTAAAATGTAAATGAAACTACTGTGTTAAGGTCACAGAATCTATTTATGATTATTTCTGAAGAACGTCTCGATGGTACATAAGTTAAACGCTCCTCTAGAACCACCCAACCATCCACCACCCATATTAAAAAACCGTCAGGTTCGATTGATGGACATACCAAGTACGAGATAAAATGTTGCTGATAAAACGAGTTTTTGTGTAGCAGTAGTTTTTATTATCATTTTATTCATTTTTTATGCTTTGGCTATGTCCTATCCCCTGTTTTTTTTTCCTTTCGGTACCGTTTTTCCTTTCAACTTCTAGGCTTCCCCAAACAAGTGGATGGGTAATCCTTTAAAACACCGCAGAGAGTGGTAGTACTCGGAAGTTATAGCCTGGATTTTTATGGTTTATTATACCAGCTCTCAATACAATATTTATATCTTTTATTTTTAGCAGTTCTTTCAACAAGTATTACACTTTTTGTTCGAATTTTAATTGGGATCCTCCCCTAATCAAGTGAATATTATGCTAACTTCCTGCAGTGAAGAGCCTACCATATTGGGAAATAAGTGCGCGGATTTGAACTCGTGATCTTTATTTCATCCACTACGCTACACCCATCGCCGTTATATACCTTACTAAGCACTAATAAATTTTATCAGTGTATTACCTTATGCCTTTGTGGATTATGCTTTTCCGGGTTATGAAAAGCACAACAGTGAAAAGAATAAGTCAGCCAAGCTTTCTGTAGAGTCTGAAAAATATATGATTACAAATCTGCAACTGAAAAACATTATAAAACTAATTTATTAAAGATGGGTATGCTATATTTAAACAACTGAAAGAATAACATTTCCATCTCCTCTGGTGTTGAGTAATGGTTTTCAGTAAACCTTTACCACTTCTTTAATATTCTATAGGTTGGAATAAAGTTAATAAAAATAAATGTAAAAACAAAAATATTGTGATAAAAAATACAAATATTTAATCACTCTAACTTTATTTATGTGTGTGTGTGTGTGCATATACATATGTTTATATTATAAACAGATTCAATAATATAAATCATGAATTTCTTCCAAAAACCAATGAAAAAACTTTTAAATCATTGCTCGCTAAAAAAAATAAAACAACTTTTAGTGATTTTGGATTAGACCCGAGAACATTGTTGGGTGATTCTAAAAAAAACGTTAATTTTCGAGTTTTATTAATTGAAACATTAGTTTAGACGTTGATAATTTAATGCAAAAGTCTTAAGGTGAGGCGGAGTAAGTGCGTTCGTGTGGTAAGTGCGTACACAGGCCCTAAACAGTATAATATTTGTCGAATAATTTTGTTAAAAGGCTCAGAAAATATTGTTTATTTATCATATGTTAAGGTTATAATTTCATTTTAACACTATTGGACTAATATTATACTGTTTGATGTCTGTGTATGCGCTTACCCCAAGAACGCATACCTTATAATAAATTGAAATAAAAATAAATAAAAATTTATTCTCATAATCTTAATAGCATCTTAAATTAAAAGTTGTGTCTAGAGTTATGTACTACAGAAAAAATCACAGTACAATGGATGAAACCTGAGCCTCCCGGGTTCCGGCATATAGGTGGATAATTTATGCGGGAATGGTTTTGTAGTTAAGTAGTTAAGCCAGTGAATATATAACCTAAGTTAGCCTGAAATATTTCTTCCAGTTGCTGCCTAGTCAGCACTAAAACATAGTAAAACAAGTGAACAACTAAAATCAGGTAAGTGTTAAAATCTTTCCATGCTGCTATTATTTTTAGCTTTGGCATTATCCTAAATTTACTTAAGTTTTTCACATTTGTAAATTTTATTATGTTCATACTTGAAATCATTTTGATTTCAGTTTCAACTTTACAGTTAGTTTAAGATAAGCTTCAAGATCTAATTTCTCAGTTCCATGTACCTATTCATCTCAGTGCCATGGATGAATCGGAAATCTAATTAAGTCATGGGAATGAGAATTGGAATTTTTAATATGAGAACTACTGGGAGTTACATTTTGAATGAATTCTTGTGTTAGCGCCAGATTTAATGATGCAATTGTGTATATATATATATATATATATATATATATATATATAGAGAGAGAGAGAGAGAGAGAGAGAGAGAATAGATAGATAGATAGATAAAAGAACTTTATTCTGGGACTAGGTCCCTTAAGAATAACATGAATGAACAAATAAAACAGAAACATTATCTGGCCATAAGACTACAAAATACAGATCAGTTAATTTTTACAATGTTTTAAGTAAAATAAATAAGTTTTTTTGTCGAAAAATATAATTAATTTGAATATATTTGAATATATTTAATTTGAGTAGGAGGCTGTAGATGTAGGAAGGGTGGTGGGTGGTGATAGTTTGGTATAGGAAAGATTCAAGGAAATATTTTCTACGGTTGCAGGGGAAGAGCAACTTTAACTCGCCGCAAAGGTGGGACACATGGGCCCGTCTCGAGGTGCCGAAGACAAATCTTAAAAAGAAGTTCATGATCCGCTTCGATCTGTCCTCGAGCACATTCGAGAGCCCCCCGTATACCACATACCCGTAGTCAAAGTGGGGAAAGATAATAGAGGATACAAGGAGTTTGCGGGTAGGTTGTGGAAGAAGATGGCGGGAACGATGGAACAATTTTAGGGTACTTATTGACCGTCGGGAAATTTGGGCGATGTGGGGTTTCCAGGAAAGGGTTTGGTCGATAGTAATACCCAAGTTTTTAATTGAGGAGCTGAACATGATGGGGTGATCATTTAGTATTAAAGTAGGAAAGGTGTCATTGGATCTGAGGAGGGAATTGGAACCTATGACAATGGCATGAGTTTTCATAGCGTTTAATCTTAATCTATTCAGGTTTGCCCAGGCACTGATTCTATCTAGGTCTTCCTGGATACTGGCAAACGCTACTAATAGCTCAGAAGGAGGAAAGGATAAATAGATTTGGAAGTCGTCGGCGTATAAGATTTGCTTTTTAAGATTTGTCTTCGGTACCTCGAGGCGGTCTCACGTGTCACACATTTACGGCGAGTGAAAGTGGCTCTTCCCCTCCATTCGTAGACAATATTTCCATGGATCTTTCCTACACCGAACAATCAACTCCCAACACCCTTCCTACATCTACTGTCTCCTACAATTCAAATCCTCGGTCCACTCACTGGAAGCAAGATCACGCCTTTCTGACCTCTATGTCCCTTCCCACAGAACCAAAACATTCGAACGTTCCTTTCTTGCCCGCTCTTTTTTATATATTGTCGCTATTCTTTATTGTCCTCTGGAATTCCCTCCCTTCTAATATCCAACATTCTTCTTCTCTCTCCTCATTCAAATCCCACCTTTTTCAACACCTCCTCATTTCCCAAAAAGACGCTGTCAATTCATGAAATTTTAATTGAAGATCAATATCTTGATTAGTTGTAAATAATTGTGTCAATAATCATACGAAGCTTTAACTCTGTGAATTATTTCTATATAGTTGAATGAAAATCCGGGTTAGAAGTGAGAATTTTTTGTTCTAACTCAGGATTGCTCAACTCATATTATATTTATATATTTTTATTTTCTACGGTTTTTCTCTCTTTCTCTTTTAATTTTTTTTCGTCTGTAAAATTATATTTTTTTAACAGAAGGACATTCTTTTTTTTTTTCGTTACTTATATGTTCATTTGAGATTATTGTAAATATTAATTGGCCTTTATTAATGTAGTCTTTGGCCAGACATTTTTTTCTGTATTCTTTTTTACTTGTACATACTTGTTATTCTTAAGGGACCTGGTCCCAGAATAAAGTTTATTTTTCTATTCTATAGTATGTTCAGTGAAATCTGTCAGTCTTTAATGTAGGAGCACTGCCAATATCTTATAGGTTACACTTAGTAGAGCAATGCCTCTATAATTATCACATACTAGCTTGTCCCCTTTCTTGTGTATGGGACATATTGCTGCTTTTGTCCAATCTTTGAGCATTTTTTCTTCCACCCATATCTCCCAAATTTAATCATAAACTCCGCCTGCTGTCTGTCCCCTTCAGAGGCAGTTGCCGGTCTCAAGCGCGAATAAAGGAGGAGGGTTGGTTCGGAGGGTTAACTACCTATCAACCGCGAAAAACCCTAAGAGTTCAGAAAACAACACACAGCCTCGGATGTATGGATAGTCGCAAAGGTTATTTGACCACGGCACGGAAACATTGATTTAATATCTTGGAATGTAAGAGGATTAAACCGACCTGGATCCAGCAGAAGATTGGAGAAAGAGCTATCAAATTGAAGTAGCGGCTCAGCAGGAGATACGTTGGAAAAACGTGAAAACAATGGAATTTGAGAATTATCTGCTTATTAACAGTGGACTCCATACAAAAGCATGTGGGACTGGATTCATGATTAGAAAATCAATTAGTCACACTATAATATAAGTATGAACTGATCAATGAAAGAATTGGCTCAGTACGACTTAGAGAAAGATTTTTCAAAATAAAAATCATGTTTGTGCATGCCCCCACAAAAGATAGGGAAGAGGAGGAGAAGGACGTTTTCCATGACATATTAGAAAGAGAATATGATGTAATCCCGAAGAATGATATGAGAATAATTAACGTTAGACATCGCATAATTAACTTTGCATTGGAAAAGGGACTGGTCTTTAGCAGTATTAAATACAAAGAAATACACAAAGAGACTTGGGTCTTGCCGGATGGCCTGTCTAGAAACAGAAATAGACCACGTTCTTATAGAATCTGGGCATGCATCGAATATCAAAAATTTTAGAGCATTTAGAGGAGCGGACTGTGATACTGGCCACCATATGGTAAAAGTCTGTTATTAACAAAGGCTAGCTATAAAGAGGTGCACTACAGTAGTAGAGGTTTTTGCATGTCTACAGAAAAACTACTCAAAAGTGATGTAGTGGAAGTCTTAAAAAAAAAAATAAGGGAAAGATAAACGGAAAAAGGGATTGAACATAACATAACCATAAATGATAGATGAAAACAAGTAAAAAATACAGTGAAAGAAAGTGGAAAGAAGGTAATTGGGAGGAAGAAACCAGCGCCCCGAAAAAACTGGTTTGACGAAGAGTGTGAAAGAGTAATGGAAGAAAGAAATAGGGCAAGGTTAAACATGTTAAAATGAAAATCCAGAGGAAGTATACAGGAATTCATGACCGAAAGGAGAGAAGCCAAAAGAGCGTGTAGGCAGAAGAAGAGAGCACAAGATAAGGAAAAAATCGAGAAGTTGCAAAAATCCTTTGAGAAGAAAGAAACAAGAAAATTTTACAAAGGTGTAATGAGTATATAAAAACGATTCCATGCCAGAACTGGAATATGCAGAAGGAAAGAAGGAGATTTGATTGGGGAAAAAGTTTACCATTATCGAAAGGTGGAAACAGTATTTTAGGGAATTGCTGAGCACAAGGACGACTGAAAAAAATATCTTAACTATTAAAATGTTTACTATCTGGATAAGTAAAAACAAAATAGAGCAATTTAGTTTGCTAGTCGAAATTTTTAGTCAGGTGATAAATCATATTAATTAAAAATATACATAATGTTGAGGTGAATCTAATTTAAATAAATTTAAGTTATTCATTATAAAATACCTTAATAATAATTTTAAAATATTTAAATTTATAAATAAGCTAATGTAACTGTCATTGTAACTCACATTTAAATCATAAATCGATGGAATGACCTTCAAAGTGAAGGTATTTGTAAGCCTTAATATTTCAAGTTTCTCTAATCCTAAAGGCGGTAAGAAAGTTATTGATGTATCCGACAAGTCTCTGTAACATACAAAACGTTTTCTAATTATTAGAAGTTAATGAGGAACAGCACTAATTCGAACCTATGTGTTGTTGGTTTGTGCATATACACACATATATACACTCCCGCTCATAAAAGTATGGACACCATTAAAAGTTCAGATATACAGTGAATATATAACAAGTGATATATACAGTGAACTATATTTTTCACAATAATGTTATGTTGAACCCTTTACCAGCTCATTAGACAATATTATTGTTTGAAAAAAAATAATAAAGCCACTTTTATAGCTTTTTATCACTAGGATTAGTTAAAAAAGAGAAATAAAGAAATCGTAATCCTTTTACGTCCTGTAATGTCTCTATTTAGTCTTGGCAATAGATTTATCAAAAATTATACAGTAAATAGGGAAAAAAGTGTACAAAAAAGACGGCACCTCAAAAAATTCCAGAGGCTGTTACCTAAAAAAATAGTAAACAAATAATTTCATCATCTGCATTAAACTAGTTACACCAATAATTTTATAGAATAATAATTATTAAATTAATTCTATAAGTTCAGAAATAAATTAATATAAAAAAGTGAAAACGTACTAAATAAAATCTTACAAGTCTCTCAAACTGTAAATGCCATTGAATGCATCGGCCGATAACTCTGTTAGCTGAATATTTCCTCTCAAGCTTCTAGAAAAAAAAAATCATAACTCTAAATTTAATGTTATGTAAAATTTTAAATTAAAACAATCCATTATTTACTCACAACCTCGCAATTTCAGAACCATTGAATGCCCATCCTTCAATGCATCTTATTTTGTTGTAATCGAGAAAACTGAAACGACATAGATAGTTGTAACATTATTTTGTTTTAAAAAGGCTAATAATTCAATTCTATTTTAGACAATATAATGTATTCACTGTGGCCATTTCATACAATTTATATTAAGCGATTTTAATTGGGTTTCGCAAATAAAATAAATATTCAGAAATTTAGAGTAAACTTTCTATGGATTAGGATAGCTCAGAAGTTTTAAAGCACTGTTCTCCAAACTACCATGCCTGGGTTTTGTACCGACAGAGGTAGAAAATTCGTTTCCTGTTATATTAGCCGTGAATCTACTCAGGTGTCGAGAGATCATCCTAATGTACACCCTTACTCTATAAAGTAGGTACTTGTCCCTTCATTGGATTGGGGGAAAACCTGGTGGTTGAGCGTGGGTGCTGACCACATCAGCTTGCACAACCGTTGACAATAATCAATATACCTAATCAAGTATTGAAGCCAAGACCATACGTTTTCTTGCTAGATTTTGTTTTTCTATTTTTTAAATAAATATTTTACTTAGTAAAGATTCGTATAAAACAGTGAAGAATCACGGAATTTTTTAGAAGTTAAATCAAATCCTATATATTATAACCGGAGGACCTCCTGTATCTGACGCATAGTTAAACTTAAAAAAAAAGGAGTTACCAAGGAATATCCTCACCCTTGTGCATAACATACCGTATTCTTAGTTATTGTACTTGCTGACAGGTATGAATCTATAGATAAAGAGAAAAAACAAATGACCGAAAAAATTGTATGCTTAATGAGAATGAGTGAGTATTGTTTTAAATAATTAAATCGATGTATTATTCGCTTCAGTGTTATTCATAATTGTATACTATGCACAAGAGTAATATGTATTTAAAAAATAAATTATGAAACTTACAGTTGTTCTGTTCGTACTTTGGCACTATTGGACTTAATCCGCTCAATTTTGTTGCTTTCTAAGTCCCTGAAACATGAAGATAGCAATGGCAAATAGTCCTGACAAAAAGAGGGATACGTCTTAAATTGCTGAGCTTAGGAATAATGAAAATCTATAACAATAAATAGGCCAAGAAAATTAATACTCGAATAGGAACATTTGCACAATTCAATTAATAAATTTGTTTGTGTGGCAAACCTCGTGTGTAATTAGAATCGGCCAGAAAAGATTACGCAGAGAATAATGCACTAGAAAATAAATTTAAAAATATACATTGTACACATGCATATAAATAAATATATTTGATAATTTCTTACATAAATATTCTTAGATCAAAAATCTAATATTCACAGTTATTAATAAGGTAAGTCGGGATGCATCTGGATGAGTAGACATTAAAAAACCATTATACCCTCCCTTTAATTTATCGTATAGACAATCTTTTAAATAATGTTGGTATCGGCGTTCTCATGTTAAACTAACGAATATAAAAACCACTACTTTTCAGGCGAACATAAAAAACACTTTATCCTTTTGTGCATGATAGGCACCTTAGATAATTTTGATTTTTATTTGTTGGTAAATGCAACGCCAACAGAAAAAAATTAAAATTATCAAAGATGCCTTTTTATCAACTTTTTTTTCGCTCTCTTTAAAAGTAGTGATTTTCATATTCGTCGGCTTGGCTTGGAAACGACGATATATCACAATCAGACTTCCTGTTAGGAATCTCGGTTTTTCAAGAGGAGAGGAGGGGAAGGCTTAAGCATGGGCAGATCACACATTATACATCCAACCTGAAAACTGCTACTGGAGCCGATAGAGCAGAAGATGATCAAAGCCTGCCACCATACCAGTTCAAGTCGTATCCTCCATCTTGGCTCGAATATATCCATGTATCTACGAATGTTTTTAAAAAAATTTCATGACTACTGTCAAAATGATGTCAAGAACAACCTTTTTAAATGTTAACACAGCTGGACAAATGTCCAATGTTGAAGAAGTCTATACATTAAAAGTGATACAATCCACCATAGCCATCTTCACCGACAAACTATCGGTGCATTAGTCCGCCAGGATATTATCTGGCCAGCGTCGTACCAGCATGTGAAGTCCTGATAGCTCCACCAATTGAAAACAGGTTCTGGTCCTTCTTAACATGCCCATCATCTTACCGATTCAGATCTTTAATCCAGCAATTCTTCCAGGTAATAAATTAATGTGGAAGCGGGGAAGCTCAATGATAAGGTATTGTGCTCCTATCCTCTCGGTACCGGGTTAGAGACCAGCTGTGACAGATAATTATTTATTAGTTTATCAGCCGTGGATCGACCCTCCTGGGGCTCACCCAGCCTCTATAAGGTGGGAAGGTGGGAACCCTTAATCTGGCGGTTGAGTATGATACCGGGCGAATCACCTCCTTGCACAACTGTTGGCCTAGAAACAGTACATCCTTACTAAGTACCAACTGAACACAAGATCCTTCATGGGTTATAGTGGTATAGGTTTTTAGAAATATAAATTGATGTACCAAGCCAACGAATCATCGAGTCGTGGATGAGCTGAGCCAACTCAGCCACTCCTCCTGGCACAACTTTACATCTGCAAAATCTGGGAGAATCATCAAACCGTCGGTCATCGCAACAGTGGTGGGGCTGGACAAAATATAATTATGATGAAATCGATAATGACGTCTATAGACAAGTAAATCATGGATCCGGCTCTCCGTACGAGGAGTCAACGTTAATGTAGACTTCTTCACTATCATCATCCAGCATTCCACCAACACGGCGATACATTGAGCTCTGACTTCTACCGGGTCTACTAGCACCACAAGAGAAGATCAAATGAGAGTCATTAAAAAAAAGTAGACGTTTGTAATAAATGACCTTATTCATTATTTAAAAATACTGATGGAAGTATGTAGATGCAATAAAACCAGTTTAACTATTCAATTTTCTGATGTTTATTTATTTTTTTTAAATTATGTATAAAAAAAAATATAATCTTGGTTTCCCTGATCCCCGACATAAATTCTTAACAAACTATTTCTAATACGTACATTACATGCATAGATTCCTCGGCTCCTAGCTTCACAAATCCTGGAAGCTCAACTAGTGAAGTGTGAGTAATCGTTCTAAAAATAAAGTAAAGAGTCCATAATTGGTTTTCATCTTTCATTTCCATCATTTTTGTTATAAAATAGTTGTAATAAAATAATGGTGCTTACAAATGTTTTAGGTTGATCATATCACTAAAGACTTCAGATTCTATGGCTTGGAGTAAATTTGAACTTGTAATTGTCCTGTTGAAGAAAAATAAGTTTATTTAAAATCAACAAACTTTAGTTAATATTATATAATTAGGAATTTCGTTATACTCACAGTTCTACTAAGGTACGTTTGTAATCGTTCAATAATGTGTTGTGGATTTTTACCATATCAGCATTAGAAACCGACCTTTCACACATGTCCATAAAAACAAAAACAAAATTAACTTTACATTGGAACTTCTATTCTAATTCAATATAATATATTTTGCAGTACATTATCACATTTCAAATAAAAAGTTATGGAAGCAAAACATAAGAATTATCATTCGAAATAAACAACTATATTACAGTGCTCTCATCTGTTAAATTACGAAATTGGGTAGTTATAAATTCAAGTTATTTTTATTACTTATTTTAATGGTGAAAGCTTCTTTGTAATCAAATTTTAAATCTAAGTTGACTATGTATAGTATAATTGCAATTGGAAAAACATTTTCGTCAAAAATATTTTGGAATCAAAATAAAATATATTAAGGTGCAGAACATTTGATGCAGATTAACATCAAGACCAAAGACAATAACAAAAATCCTCAAATATCTCAATTAGCAATAGGGAAAGGGCAGCTGCCTCCTACCACTATGCTGCCAAAAGTAAAACCAATACAATACCTAGTTTTCCATAAAAAATAATATATGTATTAATCTAGCATAATTCCTTTAAGACCAATAATAATAAAAAAAAATAAGATAAGACATAAAAAATAATGTATGTATTAACCTAACATAATTCCTTTAAAATCAATAATTAAAAAAAATAAAAGAGAAAAAGACTATGATAAAAAAGAATTCCTAAAACACGTGGATAGGAAAAGACCAAGAGGAGAGAAAATCATCGATATTTTCATTAAAACTACCGATTTTATTAGCACGATATTTTTGTAAAAATGCTAAGGTGCGTTCAAAAATTGTCAAATCAAACGTAAAAAGGAGATAGTTTTGCTTGGCTCGGCTTGACTGTTCCGTATTTGAGTCCGATCCGGTTCTTTAGAGAAGCGCCACACAAGCGCTATTGTTGCATCCACATATTTGTTTATTTATATAAATTATATATTTATATGTTTTTATTTTATATTTTTAAATGTTTCATGATAAAATACAAATAGTTTAAATCGAAATTAGCAGTCGGAAAAAAAACAGGGACAGTAGCGTGTGAATAGGTTAGTTTGCTAAGCTTCAGTAACCCCCCCTCCCTTCCATTTACACGTTCGCCGTTTGGCTTGGTGTTTGATTTGCCTAGGCTTGTTAATAGTGTGAATGTACCTTTAGACTTTGTATGTATTTAGTCCAGGAACGAAGCTCAACCAAAATGCATAAGATCGGGTAGTTCTTGATCTGTTTGATTTTTTTATATGCTATTTAGATTTTAATTGACATTAAAACTACAAATTTCCGACTTAGGCAAGCTATTTTAAGGTGCTTTCACACCTTTGCCAAGCCTAAGCAAGTCAAACGCCAAATCAAACAGCAAATGTGTAAAGGGGATTAACAGAAGCTAAGCAAACTATCTTATCTACACGCTGCTGTTCCGGCTATGCCTACTTTTGTCGGTTGTTAATTTCGGTTTACACTTTTTTTATTTTGTAAAGAAACATTTAAAAATACAAAATAAAAACATATAAATATATAATTTATAAAAATACACCATTTTGTGGATCCAACATTAGCGCTTATGTGCTTCCCACAAGAACCTGATTGGACTCAAACACAGACAAACCAAGCCGAACCAAAATAAACTCTTCAAAGAAAAAAAATCAAACTTAATCGTTTGATTGGACAAGGTTTGGCAAAGGTGTGAACGCACCTTTAAAGTTTTATCGGTCAATCGTTATCTATGTTTAGCCTACAAATAAATGTTTCATTTGGGAAAAAGTTCATTTATAAATATTATTGCTACCAAATATACAAATTATTTAGCTTAGACAGACAATTAATCATCTATATTCAGAGGCAATATAGAACAAAACCACATCAGGATTTTTTTTTTTTTGTTACTTAAAATTAAACCAATTAATTCATACAAGGCATTTTGGATACTCAAATTTGAAAAGATTTTGAGGTGACTATGTTTTTTTACATAAAAACCGTGAAACTAGTTTCAAAAATTAAGGAGCATTAAAATTAATAATTGGTTGTTAAAAATTATTGAGATAATCATGTTCATTATTTTAAAATTACAGTAAATTGAGAAATGGATATATTTTTATTTTCAATTAGAAACATGAATATTTTTTTTTTCCATTGCATTTTTTCTAGTAAACATTTCGTTCCTATAAAGGGTGTCCCTGGAGGAAATGTTAGTAATTCAGTGAGATATATTCTATCAAAAATGTACTTCAGTGGCTCCTTACCACACCTGCTTATCTCAATCCGTTTTCGAGATATGATTTTTTAAGGGTTTTCCAAGAAAACCACATTTTTTCTAATAAAAGTCTAAATTTCTATACTTTTACTGAACATTTCTCAACTTTAGTCAGCATTTTTGGATGAATCTACGATGAATTTCTTATAACATAGCAACCAATTTGTAGAAAAATATTGCCTCGTCAGGCGATCATAGCCGCCAAGCAAAGTAAACAAGTAAACGAATAATTTTCAGAAATGTTCGGTAGGATTTCACGCAATGAATTTTCTAGCTATGACCTTGGGGAATTAAAAAAAGTTGCTTTATTTCATCAGCTTTCCCACGATATACCCAACTTTGCGAAGCAAGTCTAATTTTGAAGAGATATTGAGGTTGGGAAGTTAAAAATGTTAGGTATCTACAGCAATATGGGTGCCTAGTATTTTTTATTTTGTCTTGGTTTTATCTCGTACCTTGGTTTTTTTTTTCACAAAATGTTATCTAAAGTGGGCTTTTACTACAAACAGAGTGTTTTTGTTTTGAATGATTTTTATTATCTGTTCAACAACTGCACTTTTTATTTATATTTGAATTTTTTTTAAGGGGTGATGGTGATTATCATTGCGTGAGATTCTACCGATTATTTCTGAAAATTATTCGTTTTTATTTATCCTGCTATTATCGCCTGACGAGACAATCTTTTTCTACAAATTGGTTACCATCTTATAGAAAATACATCAAGGATTCCAAAAATGGTGACAAAAGTTAAGAAATATGTAGTTACAGTAGAGAAATTTTAACTTTTATTGGAAAACAGCGAAGTTTTAAAAAAACATATCTCAAAAACGGATTGCGATAAGGTGTGGTTAATGGCACTGAACTCCAATTTTGATGGATTGTCCCTTCCTCAATTACTGGCATTTCCTCCTGGGGCAGCTTTTATAGTAGGCCACTTATTTGAGTTAACAAACGTCGCGCGGGCCGCTTTCCTAAGGTTAAAGAGTCGCATCGGGTTGCGACATGCCACACTCACAACTGCAGATCAGAAGGTCGTCATTGTACCCACTGTAATCTACTCAAAAGGTAGCTGAAGGAGAGGGATCTGTACAGAAATATGAACTGCGCTGAATGGGTGAAAAACTTAAGAAAGAACCTTTAGAGAGCATGCGCCTTACAACAATACAATAACCTTTTGTTATTGAAATAGCAATCAACTTGTGAATCATCAATGATAGCCAGAATGAAAGGGAGGAAATCAGAAGAAGAATCGTGGCAGGGAATCAGGCATATTTTGCCATTGCCAAGTTATTAAATAGTAAAATGGTTAGCCGTAAAACAAAATTTATACTCTATAAAACACTGATTTTACCTGTAGTGACGTACGCCTGTGAGTCTTGGACGCTCAACAAAAATGATCCACAGTTGGTGGAAAGGTTCGAAAGACGCATACTCAGGCGAATCATAAGGCCAGTCAAGGAAAATTGCGTAATGTCGAAGTAGAAAGAATGCTGAATTATACGACCTTTATGGTCATATGAGCATCTCTTCTTTTGCCAGGATACAGAGGTTGAAGTGGCTGGGTCATTTGCTTAGAATGGATGAAGGAAGAATGGCAAGAAGAGTATACGAAAACTATTCTGATGGAGTTAGGCCTAGAGGAAGGCCAAAAGGCAGATTGAAAGATAATGCCCTGGAAGATCTCAGGAAACTACGAATAAGCATTACGCATTCAAAGGACCGAAACAGGTGGGTCTTAAGATTGGGCAGGCCAAGGATCGCTTCGGGCATCTGTTGAGCAATTAAAATAAGAAGATTCAACTTACGAATTAGTGCAGGCGATTGAAATAATGTAAAACAAATCAAAATGTTTTTTAAAAAAAATCAAGATGATATATTTGACAAGCTATATCTGAAGCAATTTCTACTATTTAGAAGGAGAACGCTTTCCCCTACTGCAGCATAACCTCCCGGTCTAACCTCCGCCCACAAGGTTCCCCTTAAGTTGTTTGCCTATACCTGGCGTACCATACTATCTCCAAAAGTTCCAAATGTTAATGACCTACTTTTTGACAGTAGTAGTGAGCTGAAAAGTCTTTTTATATATTACAGACCTTCACATCGTTTGAATTTCATTTGTATGATGACTAGCACAAATCGTTGGCTTGGAAGAAGAGTTTCCACAATACGAAAAAGTGGAATTTTATAGGAGAAGCTTTTGAAGTTTGGCTATTTAGGTTTATCGCTGTCCCTAACTCACTTTAAAACATCAAATTTAACATTTTCTTAGTCAAAACTACTTACATTTTTTGTAAAAAAAAAAAAAAAATTTTTGAATGATGAAAATGAAGATCAACTATCTTCATTTTTTTATCACGATGTGTATACAATTGTGGCAGCTTTTCATAAAAAAAAAAAATTAAAATAAATTGTTATTGCCGTAAAAAAAATCTGAAAATTGAGATTAAAAATCTCTCTAATTATTGAGATTAAAAATCTCTCTGATTATTGAGATGAAAAATCTTAAGAATTTTTTTTCTCAAAGAAATAAACCTGAATGGCAGCTTTGCAAGCAAAAAAAAAAGGAAACAGAAAAATTTTCTTATTGAAGCACTCTTTTTTCAAGCCAACGATATTTAGAAATGCTACAATTAAACACAATATTCTGGACATTTTACTGATATACTTTAACAGATAATAACAAAAAAGTCTACCATCATTTTTAATACAAGAACTATAGGATAAAAACAATGGAATTATCGCTTACGCCCATTACATAATCTTCTACACGTATGATAATCCACTAGTTGATAAAGTGATTAAATTATAACGTAGATACGTAACAATCACACAATTTCAAAACAGAAAGAGTACTACCATTGATGTGCGGATGGTTTTGAAAACTATTTATTTTTAATCTGACATTCACATAAATATAATTATTTGTTTAATTAAAAATTGATAAAATATTACATCCTCATATTTCAAACCAAATAAACAACCGATCAACAATTGAAAGCAAGCAGATTACAGGTATTTTATAGATCATCGTACATTACTGTATAATAATTATTAATTAATAGTACACTTTGTATTTCTCGTGGTTATAATAAGAGTAATGTGGCAGATTGTAATACTTGACAGTAAAAACAAAGTTGATCTAAAAAAAGTCAGTCTTGATAACAAAAGTAATAACACTGCCCAACTTACGGACAATAAACATACGAATACCATAAATTATAAATGAATTGATAATGAACAATAAGAATCTAATTTCAGATATTGCCTGAAATAATTATAATAATAATGAGTGAGCACAAAGGTAATGCGAAACTGATGGTTCGGTCCATCGGATATTGAAGATCAATATATAAATATGAGAAATACATTATCCGAAAATATAAAAAAATTGTTATAGCTCTAACAGACTTCCCTCTTCTAAAAAAATGACATGCAAGGGGAGATAAAAAAACGTGAGCAGCAGAGCTCGTGTTTTCACTAAAATACAAAGTTGAAAATATCAAAATGGCGGGGATGGGAGAAAAAAGTTGAGACCTCCCTAAAAGGCACTTCTCTAACACCAACTCACTCCACATACAAATTTTTAGCCCTCAAACTCAATATGGAGGTGCTGTAGAGGGGCGCAAAATCTTAAAAACCTCGAAAAACTGGTTAATGCCGTAATAGTGGCCGAAATTTAGACTGGAGTTTACCCCCACTTCTATGGTATTGTTCTACATATAAAACAACCATACATACCGAATTTCAGCTGATTCGATTGAAAGGGAGCCGCACGGTGGAACGAAACTTTCTGGGCTTAGATTTTTCATCCAGATATTCCCTTGGCAATGCCTTTGTCCTCGAATGTCGAGGGGCTTCGAATTAAAAACCAATAAATTAAATAACCAAGAGCTGAATTAAAAATACATAAATATATATTTTTTTAATTATTTAAACTATTGAAGAATTCCCAAAAATAATATTCATAATAATATCGATATTATTCTAAATAGGAATAGTTGTTGAGTGTAAATAAAAAGATAGAGATAATAATGTTAATAAGATACTGGTGGTATTTCCGTTCATAGTCGTAATTCATGCTGACTACCACGTGGCACCCCTCTAGTTTCTTCGCATTTCTTGTTGTTGTCTATTGCGCTATAGTATTCGTCTTTTTTTCATTCATATTTGACATAATAACAGAATAAGATATAAATACGTTATAACTTCCTCCAATGGTCGTACGCAGAGGGGGAAGAGGGGGGCCGTGCCCTCTCCCCTAAACGTTATTGAAATAAAAAAAAATTAAAATACAAAAGAAAAAAATAAATATAAGTTTTTACAAAAAAGGTGTGGTTTGAGACTATTTTTTACATCCATTCACTTACTTAATTTTCAAATTAATTAATCTATGTACTTTGTATTAGTTTTTAGTTGATCGACATTAATCTGTCGCAGTAGCTTCTACGTCATTTGCAATCATGTGACTAATTTGTAACTGTTTTGTCTATGGCGTATATGACACGAGACCACAGTAACCATGAAAGAAATACTACGTTGTTAATAGGTAACTGTTGCACATTCTGGATCCTTCTGGGTGTCTGAATACATGTATCTAAGAATACGTACAGAGGAGTAGAAGTGGCAAGCCATAAAAGACAGGCGGCATCAGCTGCCCCATCCTATAGGCGACAGGTTTTAACCCCTATCCCAGTGTTTTAATATAGTCAATATAGGCATAAAACAGGATCCTACTTTGCAAAAGGTGAAGTAGTTCTAATTTGTTTGGACCTAAGCTAGTACTAAAAAAACAAATTTGCTACTTCGAAAGACCCGTGTGAGCTGCGCAGCAGCCAAAAAATCACCGACATTTTGGCACTATTAGGGTGAGTAAAAAAATATCCGTTTTGAGGGTTAAAATGAAGTATTTTTCTTACATAAAATATCTTCCAACTTTCGGAATACAGTCCATTATGTTCTATGGTTATTTGACATCTAAAAGACAGCTGTTCGATTCCCTGCTGGTACCATTCTTTGGGTTTCGACCGGAAAAAGTCATCTACTCCAATTTTTACCTCCTCCAATGTTTGAAATGTTTTCGCCTTAAGGAAGCGAGCCATTGCTCGGCAAAGATAAAAGTCCTAATAAAGATCAGGGCTATAGGGTGAGTGTGGTAGAAGTTCGAAGACATACATTTCAGCAAGTTTTTGGCGGCGTATTACCAGGTTACTTTCGACTTGCTGCAAGATGAGCTCATGTGGAATTTCTCTACATGCTCTCTTCTCATTACCTAATTGGTGTAAGTGACAAACTATATTCACATTTCTCCAAAAACTTTTTTACGTTTTTTTTTTCAGCATTTATCTGTCTATGAGGGTCAAGATAGAAATCTTGTCCAAAGTTGTCTCCCTCCAATATTTTTAATTTTATATATAACTGTTCATAAAAGCTTAATTAACACCTGATTTCTCTTTTTAGCGGATCCTGCTGATACCAAATTTTATTTTATATCAAGGGAGAGATTTATATGGTATGATCAAATCATCAAATAAGGAAACTATGGAAAAGAAGTCAAAATACCTAAAATTCATTTCTGAACCTACAAACTGACCCGAAAATAAATTACCAGGATAATTATCAGACCTTTTCCATACACTATAATTTTTTTTTTCAAACTTTATGAACAGGACCAAATGGTGGCAACTAACTCATACCGCAAGCACATGTTTAAACAAAACATAAATGATAAATGCCGACTTTGTAATGTGGCGATAGAGTCCATTCAGTATATAACAACGGGCTGTACGATATTGGCAGGAAAGGAATATCTAGAAAGGCATAATAACTTGGCAAAAGTAATTCACCAAAGTCTAGCCAAAAGTTACAACTTTATAGAGGTATCAAAGATTACTACCGTTATACTCCGCAGTCTATTCACACTGATGAAGTCACCACTATTTATTGGGATCAGCCTACAATCACAGATCATACAGCGCCATATAATAAACCGGATATTCTGGTTCTACGAAAAGTGGAAAAGATGGCTACAATAATTGAAATAGGAGTTCCCAGTGACGACAATATGTTTAAACTGGTTGGAGAGGAGATAAGAAAGTATCAACAGCTCTGTGAAGAACTGAAGCAACTATACCGTCTAAAAGAAGGCAAAGTGTTGCCCTCTATCATTTCCAGTAACGGGTTGGTCACAGAGGAGACGGTTAGAAGCTGCAAAGAATTGGGACTTGCTGATTATATCCTGAAAGGACAGAGGCCGGTGTTACTAGGGTCAGCCAGCATTGTCAAAAAAGTTTTAAATATTTCGTAAACCGAGCCTAACCCCTGACTAACTTAAGTCCGGGTAGGTGAATATTCCCAGTATAGACTGTGGAGTACGAAATTCGGAAATAATAATAATAAAATTCTTTAATTATTCCGGGGCATATCCCTGTAGGATAATATTACAGGTAATATCAGTAGAGCTTTAGAGCCTAAAAGTAGAATAAAAAAAGAACAAAATAATCAGCAAATAATAAAATAAATAAACAAATAAGAAAAAGAAAGATGAAATTATAATAAATCATAATGACATAACTTTTAAACCTTTAAGCAAAAACAAAGTTCCAATATTAATGCATAAAAAATAATTACAGTTAAAGAGAATGAATTTATAATTATAAAAAAGGTAAAAATAATTTATTAATACATAATTAGGTGCAAATTATAGTTGAAAATAAGGCATACCTATTTACAAATATATACCTATTTATACAAAGGCGTACCTATTTATTTATATACAAAGGCATACCTATTTCTTTTGGAACTGCATGGACAGGAAATGACTGAATAGACGGGATTGGAAGGTGGGAAGAGTAGTCGCACAACTGATGGAAGAAGGAATGGAATTCCATAAGGATGCGGAGCGGATAAGAAAAGATCTGTTAAAACCTGCGGATCGGTGGGCCGTTATATACAAATCTCAAGACCAAGAACTGGTATGGCGGGAATGAACAGAGGATTTGAGCTGAAGGAGGTCGAAGATGTATGATGGACAGCGGGATTGGGTGACTTGGTAGAGGAAGGATTCCAGGAAGTACTTACGACGGTAGGAAAGCCATTTCAACTCTTTACAAAATCGGGAGACAGATGGAAAGTGAGGGAATATCAAGGAGGTAACTAGGAGTTTTCAGGTTTCAAATGGGTGACGAATAGGTGACGAAGGTAATTTAGTCGCTTTAAGGTAAAAAAGGTACGACGAGAAATATCGGAGACATGTTTTTTCTCCAGGAAAGAGTTTGGTCAAAAGTGATTCCAAGGTTTTTGATACTTGGATAGAATTTTATCAGATTATTGTTGAGGAACAGGGTTGGGATATGAGGAGCAGTTCTGAGGAGATGATTGGAACCTATTAGTATTGCCTTTGTCCTCTCTGCATTTAATTTCAGCTTGTTAGTTACAGCCCAGTGACTTATTCAATTCTAGTCCTCTTGGAGTTTTTTTGTGGCAGATAATAGGTCGGAAGGCGGGAAGGACTGGTATATTTGGGAATCGTCAGTATAAATAAGGTGTTGGGAGTGATGGATAAGGTAATAGCAAATAGAGTAAGGGACAAGGACGAACCACAGGAAAGGGGCAGTGTTTTGGATGGAGGCTAATCTGGGACGACTACGTATTGTGGCCGACCTGAGAGGAAGGATTGGAACCAGCGCATAGCACTGTTGGATAGAGGGAGATTTTGTAGTTTTGTCAGGAGGGTGCTATAGTCGACAGTGCCGAATGCTTTAGAGAAATCCAAATGGATGAGGATAGTTAGTTTTCGGTGTTCAATTGCGCTTTGGAGGTCGTGGATTATTTTCAGGAGAGTAGATTGGGTTGAGTAGGTAGGTCGAAAACCAGACTGGAGAGGTTTAATGAGGGAGCGTTCTTCTAGGAAGTTTGAAAGTTGATTTTGAACGAGGCGTTCCAAGGTTTTGAAAGGTTAGAGAGGAGAGAAATAGGACGGAGCTCATGTAGTGAAAAAGGATTTGGAATTTTATTTAATGGTCGGACAACAAGGGCGGTTTTCCAGGAATAAGGGAATATGGAGTTTTGTAGAAAAAAGTTGTAAATATGGTATGTACAGGTATCAGGATTGGGAGACAGGATTTTATTAGTTTTACAGGGATGTTATCAGGTCCATAATCATTGGTGTGGGATTTCAGTGGTAAGTAATTCTTCGTACGACACACACCATCAACATTTTCTTTGTTAATTAAAAAAATATTTTTTTTAGCGTGCGCCCCCAAACATTCTGCGCCCTTAGGTTGGAATATTTAGGCTTTAGTGGTAAATCCGGCCCTGATCACAATGAAACAAGAACAATCTTTGGTTTTAGACGTACAACAACAAAGAGCTGGGATCCCTAACGATAAAAATACTGCCCACCGTTTT
Organism: Rhaphigaster nebulosa; assembly: GCA_948150685.1. NCBI lineage: Eukaryota > Metazoa > Arthropoda > Insecta > Hemiptera > Pentatomidae > Rhaphigaster > Rhaphigaster nebulosa. Next base: position 161,277,151 of record OX411307.1, read on the forward strand.
CGTTTTTTTTTTTTTTAAATTGAGAATTGGCAACTGAAATGTCTGGGAAAGATAAGGACCATACTCAATAATTCAAGTTATATCTTTTGGAAAATGGAGGAATTCATCCTATTTTGTAAGTTATTGTTTTGCCACAACCAATTTCCGTCATCAATTATGTGTACATGCCATCATTAAAACTCAAGATATAATTCCATGAGAAAGCTGTGTTGGGAGCTTCTTCTCTCCCAGCTGGTATGACAATTGAGAAGCTCAAGAGTCTTGTAACAAATATTTCAAAAAAATTAAGTAGTTAAAGATCAACTCCACAACTTTTTAATTTCACCCAATTTTTTTTTGGATAAAATAGAACAGATCCGCGATTTACTAACAAGAAACAAAAAATCTTTCCGTAATCCGTACAATGGTGATGTTGATTACTAAAATAAATGAGATAATAGCAAAATGTGTTTGTATGAAGAATAACCAGATTAGTAAAGCTTGAAGAAAATATATTTTTTATTATTTTAAATATTGTGAAATAGGGAAACTCACTATTTATTAAAGAATCGTAGTTCATTATAGGTTTTTTAAACAACGTTAGCTCAAAGCCTAACACAAAATATATCGATCATATGAATTAATATCATTATATGGTATTATTTTTTATAAATAATAAATATATTTTAGTACTGCCACTTTATAAATTATGCACTCAAGGTGGTCCCCTAACTCTATATTTTTCACATAATATTTAAAAATAGAAATTTGTTAATTCATATTTGTAAAGTCATTTTACATAACAGTTATAATTATAACATTATATTTTGATTAAATAATGTCGCATCCTAAAAAATTAATTTAATAAATCTTAATCATCCTAATAAATTTTAATCACATTTTTATTTATAATAACTAACAACCAAATATAATGTTGAACCAAAATTAAAGAATTCGGTCCGCATTTGGAGCTTTATGAATAACTGTACGCCAACACGCTCACCTCTATAATTCACTGTTAGACAATAAACTGAAAAAAAGCAAGATGAAGTCATAAAATTTTTTTTTTTAATTAACATTTTACACGATAAGGAACTTGGAATTCAACTTGAGCTGCAGGTATTGGAATGGGAGTGATTATCATCATCCTATTGCTTGACAAAGCTTTAGCTCGCATTAATATATTATTTTTTAGTAATATAATTATTTCCCTGTGATTTGAAACACCGTTACAGATATTTAATTACAACAATCATAAAATAAATTAATGGCATTTCACTAAGAAATCGTAATGATGGGGCATGAAATATTGAATGGTATATTGATTATATTAATAAAGTAGCATCTTAGAGCTATTTTTACTTACAAAGAATAAAGATCTCCATTCTGCAATTTCTCTTTCATACTAGAGATATTCCCATCGCAATGACATTTAAATGCAAAACTGTGAGTAGATATGCATTCGCATGGCTCTAATTTGGTTGCAGACCCATAGCACACAAGATAACAAAGACAAATTAATTTCATCCAACCTAGGAATCGAAAACAAACCAAAAACTTATTATTATTTTATGATTTCAACATGGTATTTTAAGTAAGAGGCGAGTCATTAGTTAAGAACGTAGGTAACCATAAAAAGAAGTAAACATAAAAAGTTTACCCTTTACTTGGTTTACTTGAATGACAAATTGTGCTAACTTCATAAAGCCTTCAGTGACAACACCAGAATAATACCATTGATCTGATCGTTGCAAGTCCTTTTTTTTCTTTCCTGCTGTCCCAGGATTCGTATCTAAAATATAAATAACATCCATCATATCGTTGATACAAATAATCACTAAAAAAAAATGTGTATCACATAAAAATGTTATGATTATATTATTTAGGTAATTATATCATTTTTATTGAAATGGACCTATTTCTTTCTACTTTTGTGTTAGGGAAATGTAATTAACATGAATAATATACTGTTGATAAAAATCGTGTTTCATAAGCATTGACAGCCGATATTGTCTATACCCTGGGATCGAAAAATTGCAAAGGATAAAAGTTGTACCACTCGACGAGGTCTTTCGGATGCATACTTTATTAATTCTAAAAAATCTAGTTTTAAAGCTTAAACACTGACCCAAATGTAGGTGTTTCCTCTATACCCCATATTTTTAATATATTTTTGAAAAATAAGCAAAAAATAAATAGACATATGTTTTATAGTTTTTTGTTTTTTTTTATGAAATGGAGGAATTTAGAAAGTACAACTTTTAATAAAATTGATTTCGGAAAAAGAGAAAAATGCCCGAAATGGAATTTGAACTGATTTCCAATTCACTAAAGAGAGAAAAAACTAATTGTAATAACAATTGTGGAATCTCACTCCTTCCGGTTTGTTATGAAGTATTTACGTTAACTTATAAACTTATTACGTCTGATCACAGAACTCGTCGAGGAAATCATAGGAGAATATCAATGTGACTAGAAGTTTGATAATATTTTGATTGAACACCGAAAGTCAATGAAATTAGTTAATCTATTAAGTGTCTGCATACCTGAATTAAAGTCTGGATTAGCAATTTTTATTCCAAGAAGTTTGAGATACGCTCTGGTTCAAAACAAGACCATATCCATTCCTTAGTTTTATTTAATTCTGTAATAGAATAAGTCGCAAAATGAAAAAGCGGACTGATTAATCGGAAAATACAAGACGCCTGCCTCGTGGAATTTAAATTTCGACCGTGAAATGTTTTATCCCTATACAGATAAGGAAGGGGATTTTATCCCCCCTTACATCAGCTCCTGACGCAATTAGACATAGCTGGAATCCAGGAAGTGAGATGGACAGACCAAGGGTCTCTTACTAAGAAAAACCACACAATTTATTACAATTGTGATGATCGACATCACCTATTTGGAACTGGCTTCAAAATTGGACAAAGGATGGTCCAGTTAGTCATTGAATTTAAAGCAATTAGCCACAGGATCAAGGTAGGTTTTAGAGTATTAGTCTGCAGTATTCATGCCCCACCGAGCTGTCGCATGAAAAGGAAAAAGACGCTTTCTACGCACCTCTAGAATTGATTGTTGGGAGATGCGCGTAAGGTGATGTGAAAATTATTACGTATGAGTTTAAAGCACAAATGAGAAAGAAGCGGGAATAGATATCTATCATTGGTACCCGGAGCTTATCTGAGCGTACAAACGATAAGGGCATGAGAATGACTTGTTTTGCTGCGTCAAGGGAAGTACTCTTATAGAAGAGTGCATCTTGTTGCACGGCACTCCAACGATGGTATGAGCTATAATCAAATTAATCATACCTTTTGAGCTCAAGACATAAATCAAGTCTGAATGGATGTGAGAGTATACCGAGGGGCTAATGTGGATTCTGACAACTACCTTGCAGTCGCTAAAGGCTCTGTTGGGATAAGGTAAGCGTGTGCTCCGGAGCGATAAATGTCTGCCGGCTTACACATATGTACTCCCTCAAAAGAAATTGCTATTACCAAAGTTTCATATCCATAGTGCTCTCCTATACCCTATAATTAGCCCAAGTATCTTGAAATGATGTAATTTTTTCTTAATTTATTTTTATAAGCGCTAAATGTCAGAATCATGGACAGATATATGATGGGGAGAAAATGGCGTCCCTCGTTTATGTTAGTGACCGAACAAAAGCATATATATTAGGGTGGCCCTTAATTTCTGATAACTTCATTTCTGATCGCTATTATTTTTCTCCATTTGATATAAGAAAGGGATAGAAATCTCTTTCGTTTGCATCGACTGTTTGGAACCCGTGCCGCATCAAGCTCGAAGCTGGTACGTCCGTACTTGCCGGTCCTTACATGTCCTGTCCACCAGCCTGCAGTTTATTCTAGCCCTCAGTCTATCTCTATTCACTGGCATAATTTGAATGGGCGAAGTGGTACCGGGCACAGGAAAAAAATAACTGGAAATATCAAAGGGAAGATTAAAAATTCCGTTTTTATCAAGTTTACAGAAAGAAAATCTATAGAAACCAGGCCGCTGGTGCAGTCCTTTCGCTACCCTCTCACCAACACTACTACTTCCCTTTCGCCCCTCCTCAAAATTTGTGTATGCATTATGTATTTTTTTACTATTCCTAAGCACTGTAATCAATTTCATTTCTTAAATATTGGTAATTATTTTTTATCCCATCATTTTGCAAGGTTTTGTTATGCCACAAAAAAATATTTCTCCTCTCGTGCACCCTCTTTTCTCTCACCACGGTCTATAAATGTGAAGGAAGTGCACTTTTCCACTCTTCGCACCCAGGCGCAAAAAATCCAGTCACACCACTGTCTCTAATCACTGTCCGTATTCACAATGAGTGCCATTATGTTCTTTAATGTGAGAAGTCGTGGTCCAAATATTTATTTAAGTCCCTGTTCGATTCATCAAATCACAAGAAGCAAATTGTCGTTTAATCAACAAGTATTATCGGTACTATTTTACAATTTACTGTAGGACATGTCGCCCATCCCAGTGATGACAGAACTGCAAAAATGAAATTTTCCCGAAAACACAAAAAACTAAACCGCTTTCACGGTTTGATAAATGATAAAAAATATAGTCCCTATGGCACTGGGGCTCCAGTCAGGAGTTTACGCAAACTTTTTGTTTCGGGAGGGGATTACAATTTTTTTCGGGAGGAAGGAGGATTTAATAAGAAGAAGGCAAATAATCATCTATATGCCTATAATCGCCAAATTTGACGTAAGTTTTAAGGATAAGCATGAAAATTAGATCAAAAACTATTGTTAAAATTACCAGAAATATTACTCAAAATACTAATCTTATGTTGGTGGGTAAGAATTTTTTTTTCTTGAAATGAAACGGATGACATTGTAAAGATCTGAATTCTGCTCTAAAGAGCCTCAACTCGCTAAATTTTGCGTCCAACACTCAAAACTTATCTTTAATAAAGGCGAAATTACCTATATTTCAGATAGATCTGTTATATTTTTCTAGAACCATCCCTCCTAAAGAAATTCTTGCGTAAGCACTTGACTGAGGACACTCCTTAAGGGCCTTTGCACACTAACTCGGTTTTTGCCCGGCTGCCGGGTACACGACGCCAATTACCATAACAACTATTGGTAAAAACTGGCTGCCGAGCAAAAACCTGGTAAGTGTTCAAAAGGCTTAGGGTCAGGAGTAAGGTTCTGGTGTGCTTAGGTGTCGTATATTATATATTGATTGTATATTGTATATGTTTAGGTGTTGTATATTCACAATTTTCGTAATATAATTATTTTCCATACATTTCCATTTCGTATACATTTCACAGTGAAGTTTACATGTTTACATCTTCTTAAGGTTTTTTTTGTAGTTGCCTATTATTTAAATGATTGGATTTTCGGAAGTATTTGTACAAAGGAAAAAGTTGTGGGTCTGAGTATATATAAATTGCTTAACAACTTTCAACATATTTGTAATTTTATATTAAGGTTATTCATGGGGTTGCCAGTGGGCGTAGATATTAATCAAGTTATTATAAATATCGATAACAAAAATAACCTAACATAACTGAAGGAATTTATAAGATGATCTATAAAACATATACCCAATGTCAATCCAACCCGTTTCATACATATATGAGATCATTGTGCAACTGGACTTTTCAGAATACAGTTTAAATATTTAGACTATAATGGGAACTACAACAAAATAGGCCAGACTGATAATGTCGGGCAAGACGACATGATGAAAATAATTCGCTTTGTTAAATCTTAAGTTAACTGGTAATGGGTAAGTTCTTCTAAAGAAACCTAAAGACTTATTTATCCTACAAACTTGCTATGACCACTACTCAACGCTGTTTTACCATTCAAATAAGTGACTAAGGAACAAGACTGGCCATAGAAATGTCGGGTTCCCGACTGGTTTTGAGTCGGGCCTCCAAGTGCCAATACCCCAGCCGGATATGGACTTCAGTAATTTAAAAAATTGTAAATATCAATATTATAAATAATTTATTAATTAAAATTATCAATATATTATTAATTAAAATATCAATATTGTCAATGAATAATTAATTTAAATTATCGATTAATAATTTATTAATACCCATTAAGGGGGGCCCCCAGACCGCCGGACCCCTATTAACAGTTAACCAAAATGCATATACGCAATCGAAAATTCTATTATAAATTCGCAATTTGAGTCCTTATTGACTTGATAAACGATCCCTGTACCGAAGAATTCTGTAAAAGAAATAATTAATCGAATTGCAACGAAATTCATAATTAGTATCTTCGAAAACTAATGCCCGCTCACTATATTGAAAAAAGCACCTCCGATAACACAATAATCGATTACGACATGGAAGAATTCTAAAAGGCTAAAATAAATCGATACCTGATCGGTCAAAACCGATAGTATTTTCATAATAAGCGCCTTCGATAACGCAATAATGGACTTCAATACAGAAGATATCTGAAATGTTAAAATAAATCGATATGTGAGAACGCGATCTTAAAACCGATAATATTTTCATAATAAACGCATCTTTAACCCGAAAATAGATCTCCAATACTGAGGATACCCGAAATGTTAAATTAAATCGATGCGTGAGCGTGGGATCTTTAAATCGATAGTATTTTCATAATAAGAGTCTTCCATATAATAAGAGGGAACCCAATAGTGGACTTCAATATCAAGGATATCTGAAATGTTAAAATAAATCAAAACATGAACAAGCGATCTTAAAATCGATAGTATTTTCAAAATAAGCACCTTCGACAACATAATAATGAATTTAAATATCGAAAATATTGATAAACTATTATATTCATACTCAAATTATAAAAAATTAACATTCATTTTTATTTTTTGTTTTTAAGTATAAAAATAAAATCCTGACTTTTCTTCACTTCTAGAGAAAACTGAGAGCTAATTTCAATTCCTGAATAATAATTTTGAAGAAAGATTTTTCTTATTGAAATAATGATGTTTAATTAGCAACATTAAAGTCATCGATAAGCAGAAAAATAAATCATTAATGAATAAATCAATTAGAGACTTTATCGCATCAAAATACAAGTTTTATTCTAAATTTTTAATTGTTTTCGATTACAACTAAAATATTAATCATGAATAACGGCTAAATTTTTAGTTGTTAGTCGTTTGAAGTGACTAAAAAAAAATATTATTTTCCAATTATTTGTTTTATATTAGTCCCGACTAATGACTAAAAGTCATTAACATGATTATTTTTTTAGACTAAAAATTTAGTCATCAATCGTCAATCGGATAATTTTCTTCCAACTCTGATTGAAACATGGTTAAGCTATATTAAGCCGTGGTTAACGAATTGCTTTTATGGTGGACCGTTGGACCTTGAATCAATAAACGGGTATAGCACGTTTTTATTATTTTAATGATATTTTGAGGAATATTAATATTTAAATATTTTCTTCGAAGTTATTTATGCCCATAATAGGATAAGGCACTCGAATCCCAACTCCCACGCCAAGGAAAGGTCTGTATCGTGCGCAGGGGGAGGGATCGGGGGATATATGCCCCTCCCTCCCGAAATTCGCGAAAAAATATGATTTCATATCCACCAACATAAGGTTTGTATTTAGAGTAATATTTTGGTAATTATTAACTATAATTTTTAATCCAATTTTCATGCTTATCCTTAAAACTTAGGCCCAATTGCACAATTATAGACATTTTGGTGATTATTTGCCTTCTTCTTTTAAACCCCTCTATTGACAATTTAAATCCTCCCCCGAAAAAAAATCTGCGTATGCCCCTGGTGAAGGTTGTAAATTGTAATTTATTTTCTGCTCTATTAGCCGTATATTGACTCTAGAAATCGATATGGAGTAGAACCGATCCTGTTTGAGGGGCATGAACAATGGGTATTAGAAGATGTGGAAACCTGGTGGTTGTGTTAATAATGTTGTATTATGACAGTATTACTTATAAAAATTGAATTGGTGTCCAAATGATTTATATTCATTTTAGAGGGTGATATTGTAGGTTTATAATAATACAAATATGAATATTTCATAACCAAAATATAAATGTATTATAAATATTCCATAAAAACCAAGATCCATCGGCAAGTTAACCTAATAAGAGGTATGTTATGCCCTTCATAACATCTACCAGTTAGGCCTCGTCCACAATGGAGCACCGACCCGCGCAACGCCCCTAGTCCCTCGAACCAAGAAAAAAAATGAACACCTTGTTTCCAATGGGACTGGCCATAACGAAGCTTCGCCCCGCGCACCGACCCTCGACCCTAGCCTAGCACCAAACCAAGGAATTGTTTCGTCAATTCTTTTACCCTCGACCCTCGCACCTCCCGGCCTCAGAACGTTAAGATTTATTAATATCTTTTTATATTATCTCATTTTCACTAAAACCAATACATAATTGAATTTCTTTAATTGTTCATATAATGATGTACTTTACAAATATTAAATTTTTTATCATTTTTCCTAATAAAATAGAAAATAATATTCGCTTAAATACTTAATTTTTGTGCTATAATTATTTTATTTTTATGCTCAAGTTATTTTGATATATATATATATATATATATATATATATATATATATATATATATATACAAAATTAATAAAGATTAAAAAAAAGAACATTTAGAATTGCACTGAATGTTTGATTGAAATGGAAAACAATGATTGATGAGCATTTAAATTATATTAGTAATGTAATTACATTATGTAATTACTAGCATCTTGTATATTATTAAATTGAAGTGTAATTTGCGACAGATTATAAAACAAAAGAAAGTGCAGTCCAAACACCCTTTCAGTGGACATTACAACAGAAGTGCTGAATTTTTCTTATATTATATTATATAAAATTATATTAAAATACTTTGCAAAACTTCTCAAATTTGGTATTTATAGCTTATATATTGATTTAAATAACATACTAAATTTTGGTCTAAATTGGAAAACCGGTACTTTACTTGAAGGTCATATTAGACTTTCATCAAAAATTATATTAAAATATAATGTAAAACATCTCAAATTTGGTAAATAGGACTTTTATATTGATGTGAATGTATTTACTATATTTTGGTTAAAATTGGTGAGCCGAAAACGGTACTTTATTTGAAGGCCATAATAAGCTTACATCAAAAATTATATTTAAATTAAATGCATAAATCATATGCTTCGGTAATAAAGGTTATAAACGCAATTTGGTTTCCAATCCAATTAAACATTTTTATTACTTGTTGAAGTGTTAAAATTTAGTGTAAAATACGGGTTTTCCTCCCTATTTGTGTGTGTGTGTGTCAATAGATGGATGTCGCGACGCCGAGTGTTGTTTTTGAGATACAGCGATCTTCGGAAACTAGTAACCAAATTCAGGGTCACTTTTTGTGCCACCGATTTATAGTTTAATAGGCGTACAAGGAAGTCATGTGTTGTCCATATCAGATATTTTTATTAAAATTAATATCGACTATCATTAATATCAATGTTTACCTACCTTAATGTGAGCATCAGTCGTTCCTCTGTTGAAATTGGCTGAGCGTGACAATTTTTTCACTGTTTTTGAATTTGAGATTTGATTAGATTAATGATATAATCAAACATGGAGATCTTCATCCTCATATAGCCGAAAAATCTTTCAGAATCTCGTCTCAAATCCTGGTACAGGTGATGGAATTCACCGAAGTGATATCGCCCCCTATTTAAAAAATGAACTTCCGATCCTTTTTATTTTTCGCTAAAAATGATAATAATTGGCTGAGATTGAATCCAGCGCAGTATCTTCGTTAGAAGATGGTATATGATATCTGAAAGGTGGTATCTCATGATATCTGAAATTCAACTGAAGGGGCAGAGAGATACCATTCCTGCTAACTTTGGAGAGGGGTGATGGTGGTGCTCCAATGTGGACAGACAGGGGGCTAGGGGCGAGGGTACTAGGGTCGGTGCGAGGGATTATCACTGGTACTGGGGCGAAGGGCGGTGCTCCATTGTGGACGAAGCCTTAGGCTACTGATGATTGCTTCTTAGTTGAGCTACTGCCGTTGAGAGTACCCCTACACGGTCTGTCGGAATGACATTCACACTAACGATAGTTCTTACGACGCAGTTTACACGCGTTTACATGATCAATCGGAATGGCAATCGTCAGTTTGGATGTCATTCCGACTCCCCGTGTAGAAGTACCCAAACAACGCTGCTGGAAGCTTCCAACTTTTGGTGTATTTTTTCGGTATATCTCTAGCTTTAGCGTTAGCATTTCGCATACTTGAGTGAATGATGGCGGTACGACTTAGCATGTCTAGCCTAACGTGTCTCATATAAATTTATGATTTTTATTTTATTTTTCTATTTATTAAAAGTGAAATTTAGTGTTCCGACAAAGCTATCAAAACAAACTTTCGAAATTTATTTTCATCAAACATTTGGTGATCTCGGTTTTAGCAAGTTTTCGATCGATGTTTGATGTAGGAGCTATGTTGACTGTCAAGAAATACTAAGAAGTACCAAATAAGAATGAAAGAAAACTCCTTATTTTGTCAGTCGGATACATTAAAACAATAATAATCATTAGTATTGAACTGAAATCTGATATTATAGTGTAGCTTGGTATATCCGGTGTGGGGCTGCTCCACCAGAATATTAGGCTAGATACGCTTATGCATACGACTATAATTTCGTTGCATAGAACTAAACAATATACTTTGCACATCGTAATTAATCACTTTTTAACAGTTTTTCTTAAACTACAAGGCAACAAATACTAATGGTTAGCCGAAATCAATACTTCGATCGTAAACAATGTAAGATTTCCATGTTTTCAATCAAATGAAAACTATGATAGCAATGATAATTTATTACCTGAAAAGAACTCATTATTTTTATGTATTAGGCTAATAATTTTTTTAGTTTAAAAAAAGCTACAGAGGTGTTTGCATGTCCCACGGTGAAGACACAACAATTAGCACATCATTTAACATAGCTTGTTTACTTACATAATAAACCCATATCGACATTGCCAGAACAGGAAACTTCTATAGTTTCTGTAAAATGTTTACATGATATCCGCTGAAAAATCAAGAAGCAACATCAATTAGTTAGTTACAAAGGATAAAATTTCTTTAGTTTAAAAAAGCAAAAAAAAGAGTTAAAATTTATTTCTTTGATCAGTAAGTATTAAAAAAAAAAAAAAAAAAAGGTTTAAGTCACTCTAGTTGGTGAATTTGTATTATTTTATTTTAAGCACAACTTCAGAATTTCAAATCGTGCTATTCTAACTATTATTTATTTAATGGTTGAAAATAAATAAAAAATAACTGACTATTGTAGGGCGATACAGGCTTTATCAACCAACTAATGCTCAAATTTCATTTTGAGATGAGTGAAATGATAGAAAATTAATGTTGTTATTGGTGAAATATTACCTATAGCAAACTATTACTATCGTGGAGTAGTATGGCTTTATGTTAAGGAATTGATCATTAAGAACTTAAATAAATGTATTGTTTCTGTGTAGAATTGTAAATTATATGTCTAATATATTTATCTAGTTGATTTGAAATTCGATTGAAATCTCTCAAATCTTTATCACAACACAAACATAACTTGTCACGTGTTAATAAATAGTTCTTTATTGGAGTATAATACTTAAACAACATTAGGACCTCATTGTAATTGAGCTAAATGCAATTAAAAACATTATTAAGTAGAAAAGCAATAAAAGGTGGTTTATTAAACGTGGTTTATTATCGTGTGATACTGGGGGATTAGTAAACAGATACGGAGTTATAATTTCAAGTGTCTTAATGATAATAGAAATTGAAAAGTTTTCAATTGTTTATTAGATCAGTCAATAACTGGATTTTGTATACTTTTGTAGTACAATAAATTATGGATAATATTATTAGTCAATAATGTAATTAATATTGTCAATACTGCATATATGGGAATGAGAATATTTCAAACATCTTTATTGCATCATGGCAACGTTTCGAACGTTTCGCTCATTTTCAAGTCTAAAAATTTAATCCAATTAATTAACAACAAATTTTCATTTTTCACATTTATCGCAATGAATCTAATTCTTTTTGATTTTATAAATTTATATTAATTTGTGCCGACGTTTCGACATAAGTTTTAGTCCTTCATCAAGGCTATTTTCAAGTTGTACAAACAAGACGTAGATTTTTAGGTTTTCACTACGACAATATTTTAGGAAGCAGATCTTATTTACAGCACAGAATAAACGGCACATTATCAAAGGATACAGGCGGGCAGGATTGAGATTATTTCACTATCATATGCTTCAGGCTGCCTAAGGTATTCCGGATATCCATATCCTTGGAAATGCAAAAAAGAAATGACCCTAGTCAAAAAGTGTACAGGGTGCAAGTCCAAATCTCTGACCAGTGGCTAAGGATACATTTCAAAGACATTTTCGAACAGGACAGGGTAAACACAGGTCTCCGGCGCCTTAAAGTCGGATCTTTCAACTAAGGACGAAAGTAAATAAAAAAATTAATCATGCAGTAATCGTTAAAAGTAACAAGCTAATGGTTATCTCAGAAAATGAAACAACACTTGAAACTCTTATTAAGAAACAGCCTCATTAAACAAGCAAAGATGACGCAATGATTTCGAACTGTTTAGCATGACCATTATATATGATTTTAACTGTTTAAGAATGTTCCCAGATTCTCTATTTAATACTTGTAATTTATTTTTATAGTACTTCAAAGTTTCATTCCAACAAAGTTGTTAATTTTTTATAGCTGTATCCTTCAAGTTTAGTGTATGCTTTTATTTTTATGGGACGGGTCCATGGAACAAAAAAAAATATATACTGGCAGGCACGGTCTGGTCAGTTCAATTAGTCGGCGATTGCTGAGGGCTTCCGGCACAAGGAAGCCGTGAAGGAGCCCAAAAGGTAATTGATTTATATTTTTTATTACTCAGATATTTCTTCAACTACACTACTTTATAATTAGTTGCACTCATATAGTCATTTTTGCTTTTTCCAAGGAAGTTTATAGGGGTAAAATCAATTTTAAGTTGTTAATGTCCACTCTGAGCACCGTAGTAACAGTCACTCTGCATACTCATTGGAAAGAAAGGAAAAGAAAATGTTTTGACTAGAAATTAGAAGAGATGTTTTGTTTTGTCAGTTACTTATTGTTATCAAAGCATCAAAAATATCCCAACACAAACAATAAAAAACAAAACTGTCACTAAGAATTATATTTATAAAAACCAAATAAAACTTGAAAAATGTCGGGCTAAATCGCAATACAAACAATAACCAACAGAATTGTTGCAAGATTGAGGTGAAAGGCTATTTTTAGACGTCAGTAACTAAAATGGCAGAAATCGGTTATTGCAATTGAGTTAAAAATATTTCTCCTCAACAGGCTTGGCATGTGATGCTTAGAGGCTACAATGAGGGGGTAATACTTTTTCCAATTTACTTTTTTTGTTGGGGGGAAAAATATCGATCGAAATGTCGATATCTTTGTTCGATAGTTTTAGTTGTCGATATAAAACTTTGAGTATCGAAAACCGATATTTTCTCTAAAGAATAAAAAATGTCAAGAAAGACGGCAGGTTCGACAACCAAAGACCTAAAACAATCTTGTTGAAATTGGACTAATGGTGTGTTCGTGTTGCTATGAATTGCAGAGGCTATGGATACGGAAAAGACATGTTAGAATTGTTTCAGAAACATCTTCTAACATGTCTTTTCGCAGAGTGCAGTTTAAAGTGAGTTCAAAATATTTCAGTCAAAAAAATATTTGCGTTGTTGCCCTGCAATGTCTGAAATTGGCCAGAAGTGCCATTAGCACCTTCAGTATCATCGGAAAGAATGGCTTCAACATTGAATGTTCCGGTAGCAGAAAATAGAAGCGGCCTCACTGGTGAGCACATCAAAATGAGAGTATTTTTAAACACAACAAAAATGAGAAATACTCGTTTAAATATTTTTTTTCTATCTTACTAGTATTTTTTTTTTACTTCCCTTACCTCCTAGGTTAAGGAAAATATTTGGGTTTTAATAATATGTTTGATAGGTTTCAGTTATTATTAATTCAATTTTGATGTTCTTCCTTCTTTTTTTAATATTTTTATGTTGAGCAATTTAATTAATTTTTCTCTAGTTCTTAGTAATAAGTCTTTTTAAAAATAAATGATAATACTTGGTTGATTTTTAGTAATTCATTCAATATTGATTTTCTTCCTTCCTTTTTATTTTTTGTTTATGTTTAAGCAAAATAATTAATTTTTTCAGTAGTTCCTACTATATATGCATATATATATATATATATATATATATATATATATATATATATAATGACAAACGTTTAATACTTTTTTGTCATTAGCAATACATAACTATTTAATTGTTGTTATTAAAGCTATCACAAATCTAAGACTTGTTAATTTACATTAACTATTATTTTCTAATAATTTAGTTACCTCTTCCTAAATTCGCGAAATTGGTGTGGATATCGGTAACTTTTTGAATATATCGGTTCTTCAGTTTTGGTGTTAATTTTATGCTCTAATATGTCAGTTGCGGATAATTCATTAACAAACAAAAAACTTAAAATTAACAAAAACTTAACAAAAATATAAGAGTTTCCCTATCCTTTGTACTTAAATGGTCACCGCGAATTAAATTTGGAATTTCTTCTAACATATTTTCCGAAATGGGAGAGCTTTCTTCAACTTCTTCACCAAGAAGTTCTTGAAAATTTAACTCTAATTTATTTTGATTTTTACTGATTATTGTTAAATTATTTTCGTAGATACCAGCGGGAATTTCAATATCGTCATTTTTTAATTCAACGTAAAAAATTCCGTTTTTGTTTAATGGAACGGAGTTAATACCCTGTTTTAAAATTACTGGGCGTTTTTCATCCCGTAAATAAAAATTAAATGAACTATATTTGGTGGTAATTATCCTGTCTTTAAATAATATTTTTGAATCCGTGTTGTCCAATATTTCATTACCCAAAAGTATGTCATAGTTGGGGCTAAATTTATAAATATAAAATTTTTTCAGGATTTTTTAAAAATGTTGTGTCTAAATAAGTATATAATACTTCATCACCGTGTTTTTCGCCTGTTGCGGTTTTTATAGTGAATTTTTCTTTGACACGGGGCACGCCTTTAGGAATAATATCGGGGTTTATAAAATTACTCTTGGCTCCGGTGTCGAGAAGCCATTTTCTATTAGCGTGATCTATTACATAGGGGAGTTCGTCGAAGTTTATAGTAAATAACTCTAAAATTACGTGTTGTCGCCTTGGTTCGGGGGATTTCCTAAAAAATAGGACAACTGAGATTCTAGATCTCTTATTTTCACGTCTCTCGGATCTTCTTCCGGTTCTTCTTCTATCTTATATATTGGTTGCCTGTACGGCTGAGAATTTGCACTTCTCATCGAAACGGTTTGGCCTGTTGTACCGTTGTAGGGTCTTTGTTGGTTATTTGGATGATTTTGTCTATATTGCCCTGAATTGGGTTTATTAAAAAACTTTTGTTGATCGTGAATATTCCATTCGCGATTATGGACCTCTCTTGGTTGATTATAATTATTTTGAATCTCTCTTGGTTGGTTATAATTATTATCCGGATAATTATTTTAACGATTATTATTATAATGTTTTCTTTGATTTTTATGCTGATCATTAAATTTCTTTTTATTTTGAAAATTATTTTCTGATTTATCACCTACTTTATTCATAGATCTTGATGAGATCAGATCGTCGAATAGTAGGTGGTTCTCAGTTTATCCGTTTTTGTCATTAAATACGTTCTAACATGCAAAGGCATGTTTGTGAAAAAATGATATAACAGTTGACATTCAAGATGTGCGATCACCGTTTCTTTATTACGTGTTTTATCTATTCGGTGTCTTGAAATAATTAAAGTACGATTCTTATCTATTCTTTGTAAGAAATCTAACTGGTGTTCTTTATATTAGTGTTAAAAAGTTCAAAAGTTAATTGTTCAATTGAACGAGAATCACGGAATGTTCTTTCTAAATATGTTAAAAGTTCTTCTACAGTTTCGAATTCACACGTAGTGTTAATGTAATCCGCTTCCGCAGTTAGCCTTGCTAATACTTAGAAGTCTTTTCTCTTTTAATTCTTTGAAATTATTGTTAGAAGCACAAACTATATTTCTAACCTGTCTTACCACATTTACAAATTTCAATAAATTGTGGGGATTTCCATCAAAGTGTGGGATATGATCAGAATCCGCGCTTTTTATCTGGAATGAAGTGTCTGACATTTTTACCTTTTTTAATTGTTCGATTTTTTCATTAATACGACGTAATGCCGGATCAGTAGGCATAAAAATAAAAATAAAATAAAATACAATAAAAGTTATTCTAAATTCTTACTATAAGAATAAATATATATATGCCAAGTGTATTCCTCACAATAGAATAACTTGAACGTGTTTTATCTCAAAAAGGTACTTTTAAATGATTAAACATTTGCATAACTCTCCTATATCAATGAATGGAAACAAGAACGAGGTTTATAATGCACTTATACACAAGTTTCCTTGGAAAATTCCTGAAGTCTTAAGATGTTTTGAAAATGGATGAGAAAAATTCTTTAAGATTCATAAAGATCGAGGATGTGATTAATGGCAGCAATTCATTTCTTTAGATTTTGACAACTCTATATTTATTTAGGACATCAGAGCTATATCATCCCGAACCATAAGTAAAACTACGAACCTCCACAAAACTTGTATCCAATTCGGAAAAAAATCATGTATATGTTTTTCTGTGAGTTTTTTTAATGTTTTAACTGTTTATTTATACATTAGAATGAGGCAGTAAAATTTGCATATATATTTTAAAAAATGAAGAAAACATTTTTTTTAAATAAACAAATTTGCGTGAATTTACAATCACAATTAACGCATTACTGCCTCAAATATTAATAAAATTCAACATAACCTACAATAGTGGTTGTGTTGTCGCCCCCTCCACTCGCTCCATACTAAAAAAATAATTATTACTTTATAGTTAAAAACTAAGAGGAAATTTTATTTTTTTATTTTTACATGATTAAGATTATATGCTTCAAGATACTTAGAATCCAAAAATCAAATTTTTAAAAAAATCCTCGTTCGCTGTCCGCTGGTTTTCCCCGAAACTACTGGGCCGATTATTTTTCAGATTGGGCACCGAAGTCGAAGGTCATCCTACGATGATCCTCGGAACTTGGCGTTACCAACCGCCATTTTCTTTCAAATAGTAATCTATAAATATGCTGTTCAGTCTCTTTTTTTGCAGACATTTTAATGGAATAGGGTCAAAATAACTTTTATAAACAGCAATAAAATTTGACTTAAATAAGTCTCACGTTTTATCGTCCGATCATCGAAGTTAAGCAGCATCGGGCGTGGTTAGTATTTGGATGGATGATCGCCTGGGGAAAATGCATGCTGTGGACCTCTCTTTTATCGTCTTCCATCCTTTTTAGAGGCCGTGGTGGCCGAGAGTGTTAAGGCGTACCCTTAGCAACCTCGAATATGCTGCGGCACCGATTCGAATCTTGAAATTTATGAATCTCGACCTTCTCACTCTGGTTAGAATAGGATGGTAACCTGAAACCTGTAGAAACCCGTCCTGTCTGCCTTAATAGGAGTAGGAAAGAACGTTAACACCAATAAAAAAAAAATTTGTACAATAATTTTAGACTTATTAAAAAGTTTTTGTAGTCAACTTGCATCTACGGATATGAAGTTGTTACAGGCAGGCAAATTAGCATAGGAAACGCAACTTTTCCAGTCTCGATCCGCCGAATTACCACTGTCAGAGTTTTGAAACCACCTACATTTTTCAATCACTTTTATTTAAGTTGATGGAAGGATTGATGAATTGAAATTAGGACTCGTCATTTCTCCATGAAATTTCCTTTCATTTGAAGCCTCGTTTGCCAAAATCCATCGCTCCTGAGAGCCGGAAAAGGGATCTATATTACGGAATTAATTTACAGGGTTTCCAAGACTCAATTTACACCCTCTTTAAAATTCTCAATTTTTGGAATTTAGGGGTTAAACTTGGTAGGACACAACGGTGTCACCTGAAGTTTTCTTTGAGCTGATATTTAACCCACTAACTTTCTTTAGTACCTCTCCAGCGTACAACACTAGAATTTTCAACGGAATAGAGTATATTTTATGACGGATTCTTATAGGAAATCCAATTCTAAAGCTATGTTATATCGCTAAATAACTCGATCAGACGCTTTGGAAAGGTGCTAAGTAGAGGGAAAATAGGGGAGCTGGCGCATTTTTTTGAGCAGCCAATCAGAAGGCAGCATTTGATCACGTGACCTATGGCGGGAAATTTGAATTTGAATTTTTGCCTCGACCTAACCTTAACTGCCACGTGGTCTTGCCTCGACCCTACCTTAACCACCACGTGGTCCCCCCTCGACCAAACCTTAACTACTAGGCCACGCCCCTTTTTGGTCACGTGACCCTTATGCCCCGCCCCTTTTTAGTCACGTGATCCAGTCACGTAACCCGCGGAACCTCCTGGTCTACGCTCCGCCCACAAGATTTACCCCCTCCACCCATTCAAGGATCAGGTACCCATCCCATAGAGCATGAGTGTACCCGACCGCCATTTTGTTTTTTTTTATGCCGCCATTTTGTTTTTCTACTGTTTGAGAGACTTGAGGTTTTGTTGAAGGGTTAGGTACCCACCTTATAGAGCATGAGTGTGCCCGACCGCCATTTTGTTTTTCTTATGCCGCCATTTTGTTTTTCTACTGTTTGAGGGACTTGAGGTTTTGTTGAAGGGTTAGGCACCAACCTTATAGAGCATGAGTGTACCCGACCGCCATTTTGTTTTTTATACATCGCCATTTTGTTTTTCTTATGCCGCCATTTTGTTTTTCTACTGTTTGAGAGACTTGAGGTTTTGTTGAAGGAACAGGTACCCATCTTATAGAGCATGAGTGTACCCGACCGCCATTTTGTTTTTCTTATGCCGCCATTTTGTTTTTCTACTGTTTGAGAGACTTGAGGTTTTGTTGAAGGGTCAGGTACCCTCCTTATAGTCTGTAACCTTCCCAACGGTTATATAATCATAACCTATACGATGAAGGGTCAGGTATCCACTTTATAGGCTGTAACCTCCCCTACGGTTATATAATCATAACCTATACGACGAAGGGTCAGCTATCCACTTTATAGTATGTAACCTCCCCTACGGTTATATAATCATAACCTATACGATGAAGGGTCAGGTATCCACTTTATAGTCTGTAACCTCCCCTACGGTTATATAATCATAACCTATACGATGAAGGATCAGGTATCCACTTTATTGTCTGTAACCTTCCCAAAGGTTGCATAACCTTTATCTTGTTTTCGTTTTTGTGCAACCTTCTCAATGTTTACGTAATCTTTACAATATTTAACTTTAGCAACATTTAAACAGGTTGGATCATGTATAGACAAGTTGGATGATGTCTAGGTGAAATACAAATATGGACTTTGAACTGTTTATCTCTAGCATATAAATAAATAGTAGATTTCCTTAATCCTATAACAACTGCTGGACCTTGAGCTGTTTATCTCTAATATATAAATAAATAGCATAGTCCCTTAATCCTATAACAGCTTTTGGACTTTGAACTGCTAATCCCTTTAACATAAATAAATTGTAGGGGCTCCATAATCCTTTTGGACTTTGAGTTCTTAATCCCAAACCTTTCTTATCTCTCTGAAACATAAACAAAACAACTTTTCAATGTACTACGTATTTTTAATGGCTGATAGTATAAGTAATGGTCTTCAAAGGATTAACTTGTCAATGTTCTACGTATTTTTATTCTCTCATAGTTAAATAATGGTCTTAAAAGGATTAACTTTTAATCCATTAAGTTCCTATCGAACTTTTAATCTTTAAAATATATTAACAAACCGAAACGATGGTATCACGTTGGCCAAAGAGGTTGCACCTTTTCATAGCTTTGAAATATTTTCAAAATACACGAGTCGGTATTAATAACTGCGAACATGTCGCAGTAAATTTTAATTAATGAATATTAATTAATACTATTTCTTAATCCCTTAAGGGCTTTTGTACTTTGAGCTGTTAATACCAAAACATAAAGAATGATTTAGGACTTCCGCTAAAAAGTAAACAAATTTAGCTTTCGCAATAATGCTCTATCTCTTAATCCTTCCTTTAAAAGTTAACAATGGACTTTGAACTGTTAACCCTCTATCATTACTCATCTCGCTGAAACATAAACAAAACAACTTTTTAATCTTATGTGTATTTTTATTTTCTCATAGTATAAACTATTAAAACGCCGTAAAAGAATTAAATATTAAATCCTTAAAGTTTTTTTTTATCATTTACAAACAATGATAAAGAGCCTTTTAATCATTTCATAATATCTGGATAGATGACGTCATTATTATTAGCTAAAGTTTTGTACCTTTTTCAGTTCTCAATGTTTACATTTTATGCAATTTTCCAAATTTTTTACCTTTACCTATCTATTTCTTTATTAAATTTTCTATAACCTCCTCAATGTTTATACATTTTCTGTCCGCTAGGGCGCAGCATCTTACTCCACTCGGGAATTTTCCTGGCTAGTTTACATAATGTTCTCAATGTCTATGATTTATGCAACCTTCCCAATGTTTACGTTTACCGACCTATTTGTTTACGTTTTCTTTAACCTTCCCAATATTTAAATTTTATGTAAATATAGTCTTCTCAACTGATTTTTTGCCTTTCCTAAATTGTTTTTCCCCTTTTCTGAACTTGATTTAATTATAATTAACTACCCTGGTTCCTAATTGCACTCGTATCAGACCTTGCGATATCATCGGCTCCTTTCGGCTACTCTCGGATACCCTCGAAGGAGAGCGGCCGAGCCCCGATCATTGTCCTCGGTGACGCTCGTTCTTCGTCCTCGTTTTTCCTCGGGCCCCCACCTCGATCTCCCTAATCTGCCTTAGGATGCTCCCGATTCGAGAATAACCGAACTCCTCCGGCCTCATATGATCATCCAGAATCACTAGGAAAAATTTGAAAAAATCTCCTCTTCTCACCTGGACTTCTTCTCCTACGGTTCCAACCATTCATTTTACTCAGCACGTAGAGGTCTCTCGTCTGCGTACCCCTTGATCAACTATAAATATTTACATTTTTCATAACTTGAAGTCCCATAATTTTAGTGGTTTTTAGTAATTTTTATTGATTTTAGTCATTTCTTATCAGCTTCTAATGGCAAAATACACTCCGGCAATAATATTATGCTTAATGTTTAACCGAATCCATCATTTTCTTTCAATTCATTGATAATATTTTTTTGAGTAGGTCTTTTACTGCTTTATTGGTCTTTTACCTCTAATTTTTAACATAGCTTTATATTTTTTAGTATATTTTAACCAATTTTAGATATTATTTTTTGTTTTTATAATTGATTTTACATGTTACTTTATTGATTTTAGTCAATTTTAATGATTTTAGAAATAAAATAAAACGTTTTATTAGCAAATATTTGTATATAAATCTGTTTTGAGATGATTTATTATCTAGAGTTGATATCATTTGAGAATGTTGATGTAAGATGTGCTATATTTGGTCCCCATTTGTATGATATTATATTGTTGTTTTTTTTTTCAATCCTAATGATGCCCGAATTAGCGAAACGTTGACTGATCAGATATTTACTGTTGTTTAAGAGACTCAAAACTTTATTCAGGATTCTTCCAGAAATATACTGATAATTTACAATTAGAATTTAAGATAATTTTGAATATTAGAATGTTTGCCATCATCGGATGATAGATAATATTAAGAGTAACTAATATGAGCATAATCGTGGCAGTTGGAGCACAATTCTTCCCCCCTTAAAATTCCAAATATTTACATTTTTCATGAACTTGAAGTCCCATAATTTTAGTGGTTTTTAGTAATTTTAGCGGTTTTTATTGATTTTTAGTTATTTCTCATCAACTTCTAACGGCAAAATACAATTCGACAATAATACCATGCTTAATGTTTGACCGAATCCATCATTTTCTTTTACATTATTGATAATATCCTTTGAGTAGGTCTTTTACTGCATAGACTTCGATCTCTAATTTTTAACATAGCTTTATATTTTTAGTATATTTTAACCAATTTTAGATATTATTTTTTGTTTTTGTAATTGATTTTGTCCGTTACTTTATTGATTTTAGTCAATTTTTAATGATTTTAGAAAAAAAAAAAAAATATATATTTTATTAGCAAATATTTGTATATAATACTGTTTTGAGATGATGTATTATCAGTAGTTGATATTATTTGAGAATGCTGATGTAAGATGTGCTATATTTGGTCCCCATTTGTATGATATTATGATGTTTGTTTTTTTTTTTTTTCACTCCTAATAATGACCGAATTGGCGAAACGTTGACTGATCAAATATTTTCTGCTGTTTATCAAATCTTTATTCATGATTCTTCCAGAAATATACTGATAATTTAGAAATATTCATATTAACCCTTCCATACTCGCTTCATAATTCAAATTGTTTGATTTCTTTCATGAAATAATAACTATTTATTAGATATTTCTATATCGTCTTCGGGTCAAAATGTCTTGTTTTGTGCAGGTGACTGTCAATATTAGAATGTTTAGCATTATCGGATTATAGATAATACTAAAATTAACTCATATGAGCACAATCGTGGTAGTTGTAGCACAATTATGACCACACTTTTTCCCAAAAATATCAAAAGTTTGCCTATGAGGCACCACTATCAGTACTTGTTTCCTCATCGAAGTTTGTTTATCGATTAATCAACAATCAGTTCAATCAATTTTGACGAGTCCATCTTGCTTTTGCACACTAACTTTCTGTTGGACAGAACATTTATGGACTTCATCAGGATGAGAACCATTGTTAAGAGGTGTTTCATAGCACCCTAGGAGAATCAGAATTTTCATGTAAGACGTATTGGTGTAATATAATATTCAAACGGCTAGATTGTTTTTTTTTTGTTTTGTCGAAGGGTCAGGTATCCACCTTATAGTAGGTAACCTTCACAACGGTTACATAACCTTTACCATATTTAACTTTAATGATATCAGGATAGATAATGTCACACTTGAATAATTCTAAATCTCTTAATTCATTTGCTGAAAGTAAACGATGGACTTTGAACTGTTAATCTCTACAAAGTATACAAAGAGTAGAGCTTCTTAATCCAATAACAACAGTTGGACTTTGAACTGTTAATCCCTAAAACATAAATAAATTCTAGAGCTCCTTAATCCTATAACAACTTTTGGACTTTGTGCTGCTAATAACAAAATATAAAGAATGAAATAGGACTTGTCAGTCCTTCCGCTAAAAAGTAAACAAATTTAGATTTCGCAATAATGCGCTATCCCATAATCCTTCCTTTGAAAGTAAGCAATGGACTTTGAACTGCTAATCCTTAAAAAGTTTAACTTTTATACACAAACAAAGATATAGGGTATAGTTAATAAAAGAAAATACAACTTTATAAAATAAAAAAAATTATTTCATCATAATATTAGATACAAGAAATAGAATTTTTAAATAAATGAAACATCATCTTTATAACCAATTCTTCCATTATACACTAAAGAAATTATTTCATCGCTATTGTTAAAAGCCTCGATGTCTTCAACCGACATCTTAAAACGTTTAGGAAGATACACTCTGATAGAATTATCATGATCCTTTAACGTAGCGACCAACGCTAATCCCATTTTCGTTTCAACATGTTCCAGTTCTCCGATGATGTATGGCCGTCCGATCTGAATATAATTCAATTTATGCACATAGCGAGCGCCATCGTTTAATCGGTTGAAGAGAGCTTTAAAATCTCTGATAGAACTAAAAATAAAACAGATTCACATAAGAAGAGAGCAGGTTTAGATAAAAATAAGAAATGGCTAAAGCAATAAATATACTTACGAATTCATGATGATTGAAAATGAAGGATCTGCTATCATCGGATGCTAGAACAAAAATGAATCCTTAGGTAGTCGCTCGCTGCGGAGTATTGGTGGAGAGTAAATCTACGCTAGTTGCGCATGCGTTACCCCCTCCATCGACCATACTCTTCCCTGCCACCACTCCAACAATTTCAAGTTATCATTTTCGACCTTGTCAATTCCCCCACCACTAATTTTTTTTTTCGCTGAAATATAAACAAAACTACTTTTTAATCT
Organism: Rhaphigaster nebulosa; assembly: GCA_948150685.1. Lineage (NCBI taxonomy): Eukaryota > Metazoa > Arthropoda > Insecta > Hemiptera > Pentatomidae > Rhaphigaster > Rhaphigaster nebulosa. The sequence goes on from OX411307.1 coordinate 161,301,382, forward strand.
TATACCAGTTCTCAATGTTTATATTTTATGCAATGTTCCCAATTTTTACCTTTATCTACCTTTTTCTTTTTTTTTCTTTAAATTTTCCATAATCTCCTCGATGTTTATAAATTTCTGTCCGCTAGAGCGCAGCACCTTACTCCACTTGAAGATTTCCCTGCCTACTTTACATAATCTTCTCAATACTTAACGCTTATCCATACTCACTTCATAATTCAAATTGTTTGTTTTCTTTCATAAAATGATAACTTTTTATTAGATATTTCATTATCGTCTCTGGGTCAGCATGTCTTGTTTTGTATAGGGGACTGTCAATATTAGAATGTTTGCCATCATCGGATGATAGATAATATTAACAGTAACTAATATAAGCAAAATGTCAATATTAGAATGTTTGTCATCATCAGATGATAGATAATATTAAAAGTAACTAATATGAGCAAAATCTTGGCAGTTGGAGCACAATTCTGACCACACTTTTGCTATATTGGTCCCCATTTGTATGATATTATGTTGTTTTTTTTTTTGTTTATTTTTTTGTTTATTATTTTTTTTTGTTTTTTTTTTTGCGAAACGTTGTATAAAATAAAAAAAAAAAAAAAAAAAAAAAACAACATAATATCATACAAATGGGGACCAATATAGCAAAAGTGTGGTCAGAATTGTGCTCCAACTGCCAAGATTTTGCTCATATTAGTTACTTTTAATATTATCTATCATCTGATGATGACAAACATTCTAATATTGACATTTTGCTTATATTAGTTACTGTTAATATTATCTATCATCCGATGATGGCAAACATTCTAATATTGACAGTCCCCTATACAAAACAAGACATGCTGACCCAGAGACGATAATGAAATATCTAATAAAAAGTTATCATTTTATGAAAGAAAACAAACAATTTGAATTATGAAGTGAGTATGGATAAGCGTTAAGTATTGAGAAGATTATGTAAAGTAGGCAGGGAAATCTTCAAGTGGAGTAAGGTGCTGCGCTCTAGCGGACAGAAATTTATAAACATCGAGGAGATTATGGAAAATTTAAAGAAAAAAAAAGAAAAAGGTAGATAAAGGTAAAAATTGGGAACATTGCATAAAATATAAACATTGAGAACTGGTATAAGATTAAAAAGTAGTTTTGTTTATATTTCAGCGAAAAAAAAAATTAGTGGTGGGGGAATTGACAAGGTCGAAAATGATAACTTGAAATTGTTGGAGTGGTGGCAGGGAAGAGTATGGTCGATGGAGGGGGTAACGCATGCGCAACTAGCGTAGATTTACTCTCCACCAATACTCCGCAGCGAGCGACTACCTAAGGATTCATTTTTGTTCTAGCATCCGATGATAGCAGATCCTTCATTTTCAATCATCATGAATTCGTAAGTATATTTATTGCTTTAGCCATTTCTTATTTTTATCTAAACCTGCTCTCTTCTTATGTGAATCTGTTTTATTTTTAGTTCTATCAGAGATTTTAAAGCTCTCTTCAACCGATTAAACGATGGCGCTCGCTATGTGCATAAATTGAATTATATTCAGATCGGACGGCCATACATCATCGGAGAACTGGAACATGTTGAAACGAAAATGGGATTAGCGTTGGTCGCTACGTTAAAGGATCATGATAATTCTATCAGAGTGTATCTTCCTAAACGTTTTAAGATGTCGGTTGAAGACATCGAGGCTTTTAACAATAGCGATGAAATAATTTCTTTAGTGTATAATGGAAGAATTGGTTATAAAGATGATGTTTCATTTATTTAAAAATTCTATTTCTTGTATCTAATATTATGATGAAATAATTTTTTTTATTTTATAAAGTTGTATTTTCTTTTATTAACTATACCCTATATCTTTGTTTGTGTATAAAAGTTAAACTTTTTAAGGATTAGCAGTTCAAAGTCCATTGCTTACTTTCAAAGGAAGGATTATGGGATAGCGCATTATTGCGAAATCTAAATTTGTTTACTTTTTAGCGGAAGGACTGACAAGTCCTATTTCATTCTTTATATTTTGTTATTAGCAGCACAAAGTCCAAAAGTTGTTATAGGATTAAGGAGCTCTAGAATTTATTTATGTTTTAGGGATTAACAGTTCAAAGTCCAACTGTTGTTATTGGATTAAGAAGCTCTACTCTTTGTATACTTTGTAGAGATTAACAGTTCAAAGTCCATCGTTTACTTTCAGCAAATGAATTAAGAGATTTAGAATTATTCAAGTGTGACATTATCTATCCTGATATCATTAAAGTTAAATATGGTAAAGGTTATGTAACCGTTGTGAAGGTTACCTACTATAAGGTGGATACCTGACCCTTCGACAAAACAAAAAAAAAACAATCTAGCCGTTTGAATATTATATTACACCAATACGTCTTACATGAAAATTCTGATTCTCCTAGGGTGCTATGAAACACCTCTTAACAATGGTTCTCATCCTGATGAAGTCCATAAATGTTCTGTCCAACAGAAAGTTAGTGTGCAAAAGCAAGATGGACTCGTCAAAATTGATTGAACTGATTGTTGATTAATCGATAAACAAACTTCGATGAGGAAACAAGTACTGATAGTGGTGCCTCATAGGCAAACTTTTGATATTTTTGGGAAAAAGTGTGGTCATAATTGTGCTACAACTACCACGATTGTGCTCATATGAGTTAATTTTAGTATTATCTATAATCCGATAATGCTAAACATTCTAATATTGACAGTCACCTGCACAAAACAAGACATTTTGACCCGAAGACGATATAGAAATATCTAATAAATAGTTATTATTTCATGAAAGAAATCAAACAATTTGAATTATGAAGCGAGTATGGAAGGGTTAATATGAATATTTCTAAATTATCAGTATATTTCTGGAAGAATCATGAATAAAGATTTGATAAACAGCAGAAAATATTTGATCAGTCAACGTTTCGCCAATTCGGTCATTATTAGGAGTGAAAAAAAAAAAAAACAAACATCATAATATCATACAAATGGGGACCAAATATAGCACATCTTACATCAGCATTCTCAAATAATATCAACTACTGATAATACATCATCTCAAAACAGTATTATATACAAATATTTGCTAATAAAATATATATTTTTTTTTTTTTTCTAAAATCATTAAAAATTGACTAAAATCAATAAAGTAACGGACAAAATCAATTACAAAAACAAAAAATAATATCTAAAATTGGTTAAAATATACTAAAAATATAAAGCTATGTTAAAAATTAGAGATCGAAGTCTATGCAGTAAAAGACCTACTCAAAGGATATTATCAATAATGTAAAAGAAAATGATGGATTCGGTCAAACATTAAGCATGGTATTATTGTCGAATTGTATTTTGCCGTTAGAAGTTGATGAGAAATAACTAAAAATCAATAAAAACCGCTAAAATTACTAAAAACCACTAAAATTATGGGACTTCAAGTTCATGAAAAATGTAAATATTTGGAATTTTAAGGGGGGAAGAATTGTGCTCCAACTGCCACGATTATGCTCATATTAGTTACTCTTAATATTATCTATCATCCGATGATGGCAAACATTCTAATATTCAAAATTATCTTAAATTCTAATTGTAAATTATCAGTATATTTCTGGAAGAATCCTGAATAAAGTTTTGAGTCTCTTAAACAACAGTAAATATCTGATCAGTCAACGTTTCGCTAATTCGGGCATCATTAGGATTGAAAAAAAAAACAACAATATAATATCATACAAATGGGGACCAAATATAGCACATCTTACATCAACATTCTCAAATGATATCAACTCTAGATAATAAATCATCTCAAAACAGATTTATATACAAATATTTGCTAATAAAACGTTTTATTTTATTTCTAAAATCATTAAAATTGACTAAAATCAATAAAGTAACATGTAAAATCAATTATAAAAACAAAAAATAATATCTAAAATTGGTTAAAATATACTAAAAAATATAAAGCTATGTTAAAAATTAGAGGTAAAAGACCAATAAAGCAGTAAAAGACCTACTCAAAAAAATATTATCAATGAATTGAAAGAAAATGATGGATTCGGTTAAACATTAAGCATAATATTATTGCCGGAGTGTATTTTGCCATTAGAAGCTGATAAGAAATGACTAAAATCAATAAAAACCGCTAAAATTACTAAAAACCACTAAAATTATGGGACTTCAAGTTATGAAAAATGTAAATATTTATAGTTGATCAAGGGGTACGCAGACGAGAGACCTCTACGTGCTGAGTAAAATGAATGGTTGGAACCGTAGGAGAAGAAGTCCAGGTGAGAAGAGGAGATTTTTTCAAATTTTTCCTAGTGATTCTGGATGATCATATGAGGCCGGAGGAGTTCGGTTATTCTCGAATCGGGAGCATCCTAAGGCAGATTAGGGAGATCGAGGTGGGGGCCCGAGGAAAAACGAGGACGAAGAACGAGCGTCACCGAGGACAATGATCGGGGCTCGGCCGCTCTCCTTCGAGGGTATCCGAGAGTAGCCGAAAGGAGCCGATGATATCGCAAGGTCTGATACGAGTGCAATTAGGAACCAGGGTAGTTAATTATAATTAAATCAAGTTCAGAAAAGGGGAAAAACAATTTAGGAAAGGCAAAAAATCAGTTGAGAAGACTATATTTACATAAAATTTAAATATTGGGAAGGTTAAAGAAAACGTAAACAAATAGGTCGGTAAACGTAAACATTGGGAAGGTTGCATAAATCATAGACATTGAGAACATTATGTAAACTAGCCAGGAAAATTCCCGAGTGGAGTAAGATGCTGCGCCCTAGCGGACAGAAAATGTATAAACATTGAGGAGGTTATAGAAAATTTAATAAAGAAATAGATAGGTAAAGGTAAAAAATTTGGAAAATTGCATAAAATGTAAACATTGAGAACTGAAAAAGGTACAAAACTTTAGCTAATAATAATGACGTCATCTATCCAGATATTATGAAATGATTAAAAGGCTCTTTATCATTGTTTGTAAATGATAAAAAAAAACTTTAAGGATTTAATATTTAATTCTTTTACGGCGTTTTAATAGTTTATACTATGAGAAAATAAAAATACACATAAGATTAAAAAGTTGTTTTGTTTATGTTTCAGCGAGATGAGTAATGATAGAGGGTTAACAGTTCAAAGTCCATTGTTAACTTTTAAAGGAAGGACTAAGAGATAGAGCATTATTGCGAAAGCTAAATTTGTTTACTTTTTAGCGGAAGTCCTAAATCATTCTTTATGTTTTGGTATTAACAGCTCAAAGTACAAAAGCCCTTAAGGGATTAAGAAATAGTATTAATTAATATTCATTAATTAAAATTTACTGCGACATGTTCGCAGTTATTAATACCGACTCGTGTATTTTGAAAATATTTCAAAGCTATGAAAAGGTGCAACCTCTTTGGCCAACGTGATACCATCGTTTCGGTTTGTTAATATATTTTAAAGATTAAAAGTTCGATAGGAACTTAATGGATTAAAAGTTAATCCTTTTAAGACCATTATTTAACTATGAGAGAATAAAAATACGTAGAACATTGACAAGTTAATCCTTTGAAGACCATTACTTATACTATCAGCCATTAAAAATACGTAGTACATTGAAAAGTTGTTTTGTTTATGTTTCAGCGAGATAAGAAAGGTTTGGGATTAAGAACTCAAAGTCCAAAAGGATTATGGAGCCCCTACAATTTATTTATGTTAAAGGGATTAGCAGTTCAAAGTCCAAAAGCTGTTATAGGATTAAGGGACTATGCTATTTATTTATATATTAGAGATAAACAGCTCAAGGTCCAGCAGTTGTTATAGGATTAAGGAAATCTACTATTTATTTATATGCTAGAGATAAACAGTTCAAAGTCCATATTTGTATTTCACCTAGACATCATCCAACTTGTCTATACATGATCCAACCTGTTTAAATGTTGCTAAAGTTAAATATTGTAAAGATTACGTAAACATTGAGAAGGTTGCACAAAAACGAAAACAAGATAAAGGTTATGCAACCTTTGGGAAGGTTACAGACAATAAAGTGGATACCTGATCCTTCATCGTATAGGTTATGATTATATAACCGTAGGGGAGGTTACAGACTATAAAGTGGATACCTGACCCTTCATCGTATAGGTTATGATTATATAACCGTAGGGGAGGTTACATACTATAAAGTGGATATCTGACCCTTCGTCGTATAGGTTATGATTATATAACCGTAGGGGAGGTTACAGCCTATAAAGTGGATACCTGACCCTTCATCGTATAGGTTATGATTATATAACCGTTGGGAAGGTTACAGACTATAAGGAGGGTACCTGACCCTTCAACAAAACCTCAAGTCTCTCAAACAGTAGAAAAACAAAATGTCGGCATAAGAAAAACAAAATGGCGGTCGGGTACACTCATGCTCTATAAGATGGGTACCTGTTCCTTCAACAAAACCTCAAGTCTCTCAAACAGTAGAAAAACAAAATGGCGGCATAAGAAAAACAAAATGGCGGTCGGGTACACTCATGCTCTATAAGGTTGGTGCCTAACCCTTCAACAAAACCTCAAGTCCCTCAAACAGTAGAAAAACAAAATGGCGGCATAAGAAAAACAAAATGGCGGTCGGGTACACTCATGCTCTATAAGGTGGGTACCTAACCCTTCAACAAAACCTCAAGTCTCTCAAACAGTAGAAAAACAAAATGGCGGCATCAGAAAAACAAAATGGCGGTCGGGTACACTCATGCTCTATAAGGTGGGTACCTGGCCCTTCAATGGGTGGAGGGGGTAAATATTGTGGGCGGAGCATAGGCCAGGAGGTTCCATGGGTCACGTGACTGGATCACGTGACTAAAACATGTGGGCGGAGCGTAGACCAGGATGCGCTGCGAGTCACGTGACTGGATCACGTGACTAAAAAGGGGCGGAGCATAAGGGTCACGTGACCAAAAAGGGGCGTGGCCTAATAGTTAAGGTTAGATCGGGGTGAGACCACGTGGTGGTTAAGGTAGGGTCGAGGCAAGACCACGTGGCAGTTAAGGTTAGGTCGAGGCAAAAATTCAAATTCAAATTTCCCGCCATAGGTCACGTGATCAAATGCTGCCTTCTGATTGGCTGCTCAAAAAAATGCGCCAGCTCCCCCATTTCTCATCTACTCCTGTCCTCTTTATCTCCCGTCCTTTAATTCTCCCGACTTCAATGCTCTTACTCCCGGCCACTTATAGATATTTTGTTCTCTCACTTCTCCTCCTGATCATGATGTCACTTCTACTTCCATCAATCGCCTGTCGCGTTGGCAGCTCGCCAAACTTCTTCAACACAACTTCTGGAAGCACTGACGCCAGTATGTAGGCAAAGGTATAAATGGTCGCAACCCTCTACTCCTATTCTACCGGAGACGGTTATGATCATTCTGATGACAACTTTAGTTCGTCTAAATAGTCATTCGGTCGAATGTCATCTGTTATTCCAGGAATCGATTCCGTCACGCGCGTGGCAAAGGACACTAGGTCTTCTGGAATCAATCGGCGTCCCCTAGTCAAGGTGAGTCCTATTCCGGCGCAATAGGTCCCATCCCCCTTTTCTGTTTACTCCCTTCTGATTTTCCTATTGATAATTTGTGTCCCTTATCTTAATCCTCTACTCTCTCTAACGGTTCCCTGTGCTAGATGTGTTCTTCATCAATATTAACATTCGTAGTTCTATGCTTTAATTTGTAAGTGTCATATTTTACAAATTATAAAACATTACGTGTGTTCTCATCATAAGTTTGTCTGTTGCGGAAATTATTCACCTTCAGGGAATTCCTTCAATTTTCGTCTTTCTTCCTCTTTCCTCTTTCTTCTCTTCTTCCTTCTTGGAGTACTCCTTTCCTCATACATGCTTCTGTCCTGAAGATTTCTAAATTTCAAACTGAATTCATCTAAAGATGAGTGTTATTCCCTTCTAATTAACAGTGTTAAAACTCCGTATAACAAGCGCGGCAAGATTTTTTGCATCTTGATGGAAGAATCCTCTTTGCTTCCAAATCAATTGTTACCTTTTCCAATTCAGTTGAAACCTTTTCCATTTCAATTGTAACCCAACCGGACATGAATTAATTCAATATTATTTATTTTATTATTGAAAAATAATTATTTTAATTACAATAATGGCTTTTGAAATGGATTTGGTGATTTTTCATTAGGTTTTCGAAGTTGCTGATGTCAAATTTACTACTTAAATTTTGTTCTGACACGAGCATCTACTTAATTATTAGTTTTCAAAATTCTTCGGTACAGGTATCGTTTACTAGGTTTTTAAAGGCGCTATTTCCGAATTTACTATTGGATTTTCGATCGCGCATGCGCATTTCGCTTTTCCGTTGCTGTTGAAGTTTTCTATGATATAGGGATCGTTTATTAAGTTTTCGAACGTTCTGATTCCGTTTTTTGAATTGAACTTTTTCAATCGAACTTTTTTAAGTATACATGGGAAAGAATTGCCCTGATTAATTTCTTGTGTATGACGGCAAAAATATGGTAAAATATGATATGGAATTTGTGGTATATACAGTATTATAACTTGATTTCATCGTTAACATCACTGGATAGCTATATATCACAAATTCCACGTCTTTTCTGTTATACATCAGTTCTTTCCCACGTATTTACTATTTCCGACCGATTCTAACGTGACTCGTCTTCATTCTTATCTCTAGGATACGGGGAACATCGAAATTAAAATATCGATATTAGATATTTTGCGATATCGCAAAACCATATATCGATATTCACTGAAAATCGTTAGAAAAATATCGACATATCGAAAGGAAGTGGATGAAAAAGCAAAGACAAGTGCATTATATAATAATAATAATTAATATATAAGAATAATAATGATGAACTGCGAATAAGTTTATGAAATAATATAATTATTATTTATAAAATAATATTTTTATTAGCCATGAATCGTTATAAATTAAAAAGATAGAATAGAATTATACTTCGACAAAAAATAAATGTTAAAACCCATTTTCATCTTAGATACTTTTATCCATATTTCTTATGTTATATTCCTTCTACAAGATTTTTAATAATAAAACCTTTAAACTTCTAAAAATATAATTTATCTTATAACGTTTTATCTAAAAGCATGTAAATTCATCTGATATACATCTCAATACTATCTCCATTTATATTATTATCTGTTTGTCTTTCCATAGGATTAATTAGCGCTATTTATCTATAAGTCTTATCTACTAATTATTGTTTGGTAATTATATATATTATATATATATATTGCTTATTCTAATATTTTATGGAAACACTCCAGAATCGAGACCACAACTTGCTAAGGCCCCGACCTCAACTGATAAGAATCCGTTGGTTTGATTGTGAGAAATTGTTAATTTAAATTAAGACGCATGTTGTAGATGTATTATTTCGCCATTTACTGCTAAAATATCATCAAGATAGGTGAAATCTCGGAAAGTTATGGTAGTTTCTTCATTTTGAGGTAGATGATTCCCATCCTCGATGCTCTCAAAGAGTTGCGTCACTGCTTCCTTGCATTGAATGTCTTAAATCGTTTAATTATGGCCAAGTCTACAGACTGCAGCTTAGAGATTGTGTTGGGAGGCAAAAATAGAACATTAGCATCGCTGAATTATGAGGTACTCTTGTTGGGCCGTATAACTATTAATAAACAGTTAAAGTTTTTTGCTGGTTTTTATTCCATATCTGATTGTACACATTCGTTTAATATTTCGCTTGTGGTCCATGCTTTTGTGTTTTTTTTTTTTTTTTTTTTTTTTTTTAAACACGTTGGTTTCGCGGACTCGCCAGTCGTAAGTTAACTAAATTTTTCTGATCAATCCATGTTGGCGGCTGACAATAGGTTACAAGTTTTTTAGTTTTTTTTAAAGAGGAATTAATAAAAAATAAAAGCATAAACCGACCGAAATTCATAGAAACGATTCCCCTCTCATTCACTGATTAAAGATTAAGAGTTAATCAGATTTTTTATTTGGAAATTCGAATTACATGTAAGTACATAAGTACAAAATAAATAAGAATTATCGAAGGGACCAGATTGAATTGTTTTTGTGCGGATTAAAGGGAGATATTCAAGGGACCAGAGAATCCATACGAATTATCGGGATATACAAATTACCGGGATATGAATTATCGAGATTCTATTGTAATATAGTTTAAAATGTCGGTATCATCGATCTATCGTTGTAAAATATCGATATCATCGATATATCGGATATTAAGATACTGATAGATAATATGGGTTTTCAAATCCAATATACCGCGTTTGGATATCCCAACCATACTTACTCTCCGTTTTTAGGGCTTTAATACCAACGGCTTCTTAGGCACTTGGACTCCTATTATTTTTCCTTTTTGCTCCTACTTGCCATATCACTCTTTCCTTTTGTTAGGTTACTATATTCATCTTTTCCCGTATTGCTGACTTACGATTATCATCACATTTACATTCTTTGCTATTTTACCATACATTCTTTTGGCTTATACAACTTCCATTTTATGTTTTCCTTATATTTTTATGTATTATTTTTTTATATTTTATAACTCATTCTATCAATTTTTATTATTCAATTATATATAATTTTCACATCACTATGCTACTAAATGTTTTCATATATTTCTAAGTATACTATTAAATTGTTTCATATTCTTCTATTTCCTACTATATCAATATTTATTCTTCATTTCTTTTATATTTGTATGATTGTATCTTATTTTGCATAGTCTTATGAAGGCCTACAACTTAGGCCGAAACGTCGGCACTTCTGTGTACTTTCTCTCTTGGCCATACCGCCAACCAACTTCTTGATTACATCTACGGTTAACCATATCTCTACCATTGTGTTTTTTTTTGTTTTTTTTTAGAAATACCTGCGAGCACAATTTTAGAGTTATTCGGAAAAATGTTTTTCGAATTTTGTCAGGACTCAGGCTACGACAAGATTCTGAAGGCGCTTGGGGCCACACCGAGGGATTTCTTGCAGGTAATAATTAAATAGAATAATATTACAGTTTCATCAGTTATACTTAATCCTTATTTTAAAGAAGTATAATAAAGATTTACTTAATTCATATAATTATTTAATTGTAGAAGAAGTTGGTTGGAGGGTGCGGACAGTGAAGAAAAACACATAAATAAGAATACGTGGACTTGATGATGGCCTATACCTTAGGCCGAAACGACGGTACGCAATTGAATAAGTCTTCTTATTTGAGTGTTTTGCCCCCCCCCCCCCCTCTCACAACCAACTTCTCCTACAATTAGTTCCGCGGTCAACTATTCTTCCATCATAATTTATTTATCTTAAGCGTTTGTAAATAAGTGTTCAATCCCTTGTTTTCTCAACTGAAATGACAAACCACTGAAATTTTACAATAATATTTTATCATATTAGACTATTTTCATTGCTCTGAAAGTTCTCGAACTCTTCCTTTCCAGCCAAACCGAAAAAAAAAATAATAAAGAAGATTTGATTTGAAGTACGAATATATACATCCATTCAATAAAACTGTCTGTATATTGCTTGAGGCAGCAGTTTACTCATAATTATGAAGCATAGTTGGTGGAAAATCATCCGATTGACGATTGATGACTAAATTTTTAGTCACAAAAAATAATCATGACTAATGACTATTTTTTTATATTTTAGTTAAAGCCGTCAAAAACGACTAAACATTTAGAATAAAACTTGCATTTTGATGCGATTAAGTATCTAATTGATTTCATAGTTTTATTTATTAATGATTTATTTTTCTGTTCATCTGTAAAAAAATGTTGTTAATTATACATAATAATTTCAATTAGAAAAATTCTTCTTCAAAATATTTTATCCAGGGATTGAAATTAACCTTTATTTTTCTCGCGAAGTGTAAAAATTAATTTTGAAAATTAAAAATAATAGTCAGTGTTAAATTTTTATAATTTTTGAGTATGAATATAAAAAAAATTCAATATTTTCGATATTGAGGTCCATTATTATGCTATCGAAGGCAGTTATTATAAAAATACTGTAAATTTTGAGATTGAGCGCTCACGTATCGGTTTAATTTAGCTTTTTATATTTCTTCCATCTTGTAATTGATTATTGGGTCATCGAAAGTGCCTTTTTTCAATATAGTGAGCGTGCATTAGTTTTCGTAGATACTAATTACAAAATTCGTAGTAATTCAATTAATTATTACTTTTACAGAATTCTTCGGTGCAGGTGTTGTTTATCAGGTTATTAATGACGCAAATTGCGAATTTAATATAAATTTTACCAAGCTTTATCCTGAAATTATATTATATTTTACACTTTTATAAGTCAAAACGTTTATTAAGATGGAAAAATCATAATTCCTATTTCTTCATGGCTTTGCTTTAATTAAAGGAATATATTGTATTGCTTTTTTCAATCAGAAATAAGTATAAACTAAATTAAATCGGTTTTTATTCCATTAAATATTTATTCGAATACATTTTTATCGGTCTAATTTTTCATTCGAACGAAATTTTAGTTTAAAATAAGTGACTGGAAATTTATTCGGATTTATTAGTCTTTTTTTGTTCGGGTAAAATTTTAGCCTTTTTTAATAAACCTTTATTCATGATTAAAATTCCGATTAAAAATTTAGCCATTTTTTTAGTCGGATAAATTTTCAAAGGACTGATGCCTAACTCTGTCATAAAGCATACCGGTCCGAAGCTTTGAAAAATTATGATTAAAACATAACAGAACTGATATTGATATCTGTTATATTTTTAGCTATTAAATCAAAAGTTTCTCTTTTTCCTTAGCTGTGTGGATCCGGCACTGTTAGATTGGCGGTACTAAGATAGTACGCGCTGGCGCCGCACAGTGGGAAAAATTGTCGATTTGTTGGCCAAAATTATATAACCCTTGATTAAAAGACGATAAACAAAAAATTCTTTTTTCATTTATGAGCATGGAATGTCCTTTATTAGTGAGAGCGAAAAAATTATATACAGGGTGTTTACGGGCCTTTGAAATTAATTGTTTTCTTAATTATTTCATCACTTTGTTTTAAATAAAACAGTTTATTAGGTATAGGACTAACAAAAGGGTAAGAAATTAACTAATATCTTTCTCTATAGAGCTTTAGAGAATTGTTGTGTTTTTTTTTATTTATTTTTAATAACTGATATATTTAATAATGTCGAAATTACATCAAAATTGTTATTTAATATCTGTACAGACATTTCCATATTTCTAGAATATAGTAGGTGCAATAAAACTAAAAATAAGAAAAAATAATAAATTTTTAGGTGATAACACATGGTTTTACTTTTGTTCACAGTAATAAATGGTCTATGGTACTAAAATACCATGATACAATTTAATCGATCAAATGCGATCAATCAGGGTTATATAGATTTAAAGATCTGAAGTCCTATTTTTAAACATTACATATATTTTTAGGCCATTAACTTAGGCATAAGCCTAAAATATGTTTCAAGCTATTTTATTTGTCATTTATAATTTTTCTACACACGATAAATTTCGAATAAATAAAAAAAATAGTATATTGTTAACTTACATTTTTTTTTCTTGAAATAATAATTATTTCTAAATCTTTTAAACTTAGTAAATACCTGAAAAAGGCAATTATATGCTTAGAAAGCTCTGTAGAGAAGTATATTAGTTAATTTCTTCTCCTTTTGTTGGTCCTATACCTAATAAACTGTTTCATTTAAAATAAAGTGATGAAATAATTAAGAAAAAAATTAATTTCAAAGGCCCGGAAACACTCTGTATATAATTTTTTCACTCTCACTAATAAAGGACATTCCATGCTCATAAATGAAAAAAGAATTCTTTGTTTATCGGCTTTTAATCAAGAGTTATAGAATTTTGGCCACTAAATCGACAATTTTTCCCACTGTGCGTCGGATGGTAGAAGCATTCTCTCTCTCCCCCAATATTTCATAACTATTTACTTAAAAATAACATCCGGCTTGTATATCACATTTATACAATGCTAATGCTACCCGTGGTGAATATTTCGTGTGATTTATGAATAGAAGATTACCAAACAAGTCTATCTTTAGGTGAGACGGTGGTCTCTCGATTGTGCTTGAGGACAGATCGAAGCGAATCATGAACTACTTTCTAAGATTTGTCTTCGGTACCTCAAGGCGGTCTCATGTTTCCCACCTTTACGACAAGTAGTAATGGTTCTTTCCTTCCATCCGTTAACAAAGTTTCCTCGGATCCTTCCTATACCGAACCATCAACTACGAAAACCCTTCCTTCATCTACAGCCTCTTACAGTTAAAATCTTCAGCCTACTCATTGGAAACAAGATCGCGGCTTCCCGACCTCATAGAACTAAAACATTCGAACTTCCCTTTATTGTCCGCTCCACTAACCTCTCCAATTCCTTTCCTTCTGATAATCGTTTTGCTTCTTCACTACCATCATTCAAATCCCTCCTTTTCCAACATCGTCTTTCATCCCGAATGGTGCTCTCTAATCATTCAATTTTAATTTAAGATTAAAATCTTGATTGTAACTAATAATGCTTTTAAATATTGATGTTTTAACTTTGCGATTTAAATCATTTTTATTTTCTCACTTTTTTCCCCTTTTTTTTGTCACCTAAATTACCTATATTTTTTCACGAGAAGAATTAATTTGTTGTTTCTTATTTATTACTGTTGCTAATGATATAAATACTAATTGATTTTTATTTTGTAATATTTTGGCCAGAAATCTAATCTACTCAGAAAATTACTCTATTTTCAAAAATTGTTCTTTATTTTCAAGGGCAAAATTTTTATAAAAGTAGTTTATTTTCCAAGAAAACTAATATCCTATTTTACTATTTTATTTGCACATGTTTGTTATTCTCAAGTGACCTAGTCCCAGAATTAAATTCTTGTTCTTTCTAATCTATGCTGTATATGATTATCTCTATTACAACATAACACAACAAATTTTACCCTGCAGAACTTAAATACTCAAAAAAGTTAAAAAAAAAAGGTTGCTCAATGCTGTATCCGCATGATTAGAATACTCTATGCCATTACCTGTATGAAATTTTCCTTGCGTTTCATGAAATCCGTGAAAGTAAGAAATTGCAGACAATGGAGGAATTAAATTGACCGCGTCCAAAATGCCTATCCTATCTGCGTTTCCTCCCAGAGCTTTTCTATGAAGTTACGTAATATGGGCTGTTTGGACGATATTGTTTGAGGGTAAAATAAAGTACTTTTCCAAAAAACCCAAACCGGTTTTATCTGTTCCCGCCAAGCTAAAAGCATACATACACACACACACATATATATATATATATATATATATATATATATATATATATATATATATATATATATCATCTTTTTTTCATAATAATTTATATTTTATTCAACTGGCAATGCCATGGAACCTCTCTGTGACTCACAATGGATACTAACAGGTCATTTCTTCAACTTGCAATGAAAGGAGCAAATATTTAAATCCTAACCACCAATAGTAATTTTAATTTAATAAATTACGGAAACCTCTGTGATTAGGAAAACAATCATAAATAAAACTTTAGAAATCAGAACATTTTAAAAATAATAAGACAACATATATTAATTCCAATGCTAAAAAATGAAATGACTAGTAATTGAAACGGGATGATTTCGATGATATAGATGGAAGACAGAACGCGTTTGAATACGCAGAGGAGGCTCTGGAATACGCAGAGGAGGCTCTAGAATACGCAGAGGAGGCTCTTGAATACGCAGAGGAGGCTCTAGAATACGCAGAGGAGGCTCTAGAATACGCAGAGGAGGCTCTAGAATACGCAGAGGAGGCTCTAGAATACGCAGAGGAGGCTCTAGAATACGCAGAGGAGGCTCTAGAATACGCAGAGGAGGCTCTAGAATACGCAGAGGAGGCTCTAGAATACGCAGAGGAGGCTCTAGAATATGCAGAGGAGGCTCTAGGATATCATCATGAAACTAAAGTCAAGAAGAAATAAAAGCTAGGCTAAAGGTGGGAAATACTTGCTATTTTTTATCATAAAATTACTCAGTTCAGACCTTCTCGCCAAAAACCTAATATTAAGAAGTTACAAAATTTATTATTCCATTTTATAACGATGAGAAGCGTCTCAAAGTTTCAGAGAAAAAAGTATTGCGGGAATATATGAATGCGGGAATCATATGTGCCATATGAATCGGTCCAAATGCTTCTCATGGCCAAACGGAAACAATGTCTGAGGAAAATGTTGCAGGTCTACTTCTATAGTTTCACCAACCACTATAGCTGTTTAACATTGAAGCGACTCGTGCGGTTGATGCGCGGCCAAAACTTGGGGTTTTCACAACTACTCTCATTCATAGCTAAGGTAAACAAGGGTAAGTGGATCCTAAAATTTCCTTAGTTCAACTTTTGATTGACCTCACTCCCGCAGTTCTAAGTAGATTACTTCTTCATTTTTACCAATAGTTAATATTTTTCAGCCCAAAATGCTTGCCTAATTTCTAGAATGGCTATCAGTCTTACTTTACAAATAAAAATATTACATAGTTTGTTAACAATTCCACTTGCCCTTGTAGAATTGGGATAAGTGAAACACACTATTTTATTTCACTTTTAAACGTATTGAAAAAGAATGCGGCAAGTGGAAATATAAAAAAAAAAAAAAAGGCATACAAATTTAGTAGTGAATATTTTAATTTTTTTAAACAACTTTTTTAAGATTCCACATCGAATTTTCATCAACTTAAAAAAAAAAAATAAATTGGAATACTTCTTAAAGTGTAACATAGCCATTCCTCATTTACCAATCAAAAATATCTTAATAAAACATTCACATTCCTTTTCATTTATTTCCAAATCGTCTTGGAGAGTCTTACATGGGTTTTTTAACGGTTAACAATATTTTTAACAATTGGCAAAGGGGAATATAGTCTCGTACAAGAGACATCCCCAACGACGCATATTGTTTATAATTATGGAATAATCTTAGATTTATGAAATTTATAAATAAACTATAATACTAAATTAGCTAGAACAGATAATGCAATTATAATGATTAAGTATAAGATTACAAAATGAAAAAGATAATATTGTAAGACGAAGAAAAAAAAAGAAGAGAAAAATAAATAAATATACAATTAAAAGAAAATGAACTAATTTGAAAAAAATACAATGAATATTTAAAGAAATAATAATAGTATTACTAATCCAAATAAATAATATAAATGATGTACTTATATACTGATAAAATAATAATAGACTTCACAACAGAATATATTGTATTAGTCTGGGCATCAGTCTACGGGATGATATTGGAATTCTTATTTTGTAAGCTATCGCACCTTTAATTATTGGTAACTGGGTATTTGATGAAGCGTTTTTAATTAATTCTTCTATTGTTTCAACTTGTAGCTCACGATGTAGTTGACTATTTCTTATGAACCAGAGTGCTGCAGTCTACTGCAATTCTTAGAATCTTATTTTGAAGAGTTTGTAATTTTGTTCGTTTTGTACAGGATGCCTATATTTCCCCCTATATTTCAGAACCGTATATCAGTGATGACCTTAATATTGTTTTATATATTAGGATAGTTGTTTTTGCTTTTAGACTGGATTTTCTTGTGACAATAGGATACAGCATTGCCGGCCTTTCACAGGTCTGTGTTAATTTAATATTGATGCGATGATTCCATGTAAGGTGACGATCTAGATGAACCCCAAGGTATCTTATTGCTTCGTTAGAGGGATCCCACTGCAATTTGTTACCGTTAAGGACCAATTCGGGAGGGTCTCTTGGGCGTTGCATTTTTGAACATTTAGGCTGATCATCCATTTGGAAAACTATTCTTCTAATTTATTAAGGTGAGTTTGCAATGTATTTCTTGCTGTTAAGTATGTCTTTGTCCTGAGAAAAAACTTCCGTGGCTTTAGCAAACATAGCTATGGAGGTAAATGGAGATTGAATGATGCCATGAAGATAGGAGTTAAAGAGGATGGGAGAAAGAACAGAACCTTGAGGAGTACCAGCATGTATTGGTATGATGGTTGAATTTATGTTGTTTATTTTAACAGAAAGTATTTGATCTATGAGGAAGGAATAAAGAATGTCATACAAATTTTTGGAGTATCTATTTCCTTTAGTTTGTACAGAAGACCACGGTGCCAAACCTTGTCAAATATTTGTTGAAAATCAAGAAATGTAACTAGCGTGTGTTTTTTCATTTAAAAGCCATTCACTATAAATTCTGATAGTCTTACGAGTTGGTGTGAAGTAGAATGGCCAAGCTGGAAGCCAAATTGAAAGTCCGGAATAATGCCGATCGTTTGAAAAAAAGAAGAAAGGCGCTATCGGTAAAGGATGACTGTTTGTAATAGTTTTCCAAAAATCGGCAATAAACTTATAGGCCTATAGTTTCTGGCTTTTTTATCGTTTTTATTGGGCTTATGCATGATAACTACTTCGGTTTTCTCATGTATGAGGAAAGTATTCAATGCGTAGACAGACAGCTATTAAAAATTGAAGTTATAAGAACGACAGCTTTCCTGGGTAATTTTTTTATAGCCATCACTGGGATCAAATCATTACCAGAACTTTTCTTCATTTTAAGCTTCCTAATTAATTCACGAATTTCTTTCGGAGTCGTGAATTCCAGCGGAAGTTGTACATTGTTAGGGGTATTGTACAAACATATCATTTTCGTCATTTAATATATTGCTTCTTGTCGGACCAATAAATTCGGACCAAGAAGCTTTCGCATTCTGTATTAGAGAATGGTTTTCAAAAAAATCAGCCAATGCTTCATCTTTATCCATGTCGCTGGTGATGAATTCACCATTCTCTATCAGGCAGGGAACTTTTTCATGTTTTTTTTTTTTAAATACGTTTTGTAGCCTTCCATAGTGAATGATCTCTTGGGTCCAGGTTAGCAATGAAATTTTTGTATTGAAATATGGTGAATTCCTCTAACTCTTTTTTGATTTTTCTTCTGAGATAGTTCCATTTACTTTTGAATTGAGGATTTTTACTTCGCATCCACCTTCGGCAATAATTTTTTGTGTGACCATATCATTGGCAGTAGTGGTACACATGTGTATATCGATGTTTTGGTTCCACAGTAATGAGGGCAGAGAATAAATTGTTAAGTTGAAAAATATCTTTGACTTTTTCATCATTGACTAGCGAGACTGAACAGAGTGATTTGGGTTTTTTTCCTTATTTAAAATTCTGGAATCATGTAATATTTGAAATGTTTTAGAATTTAATTTTATAAAATAAATAAAACAACATTTAGAGTTTTATTTTTTTCTAAAGAGAAGTTATGATATTCGATTTTTTCATTATCGTAATATTTGTGATCCTTCTATAAACTTCTATTGACGTTAACATTATTTAAGTGTTATTACTAGCTAGTTTTGTTGTAAATGGACTCAGACATAATAAATTTAGGTCGTTTAACAGGAGTTGATAATTATTTGCATTATGTAAAAATATCGAGGATATTTTAGCTGTAACAGGTTTGATATTATTAATATAATTTTCTAATAATTAACTATCTTGGAGAGTGTTTTGCTTAGAATAAAACGGATTATTAGTAGTAAGATCGGTTTCACTTAATACACTGCACAGTACAACCGCACTCTATGAAAGTCAGGCCAACTGACACATTATATTAAGTAGGTAAAAAATAAATACATACCGTGAAAAAAAAAAACAGCTTCTGGTGAGCCTGAGGGAGACTAGACGGACGGATCATTCATTAGTTGATTGAGAAGCAAAAACGTGTTTGGTTTCAATCGCCCCACCACTGCTTCTGTTCACCATGTTTACTCCATTTCATTAACTGGGGACTTACAACAGATGGCACCAGGGATAATTTGCTCATTTTACCCCTTTCCTGTTGGAATGGAAGCGAACTATTCCACTTACTCCAGTAATAACTTGCCCCAGTAACTTATAAAAGTTATGAGATCACACAAAACGCATTTCTATATCTTCAAAATTGGACCATTTTAAATTCTGATATTCGCAACTTCATAATAATTTTTCAGGCACCCCTAAACTGGAATATTCGGAGACGTGAAACATCATTTTTGTGTATTTCTTTTTAAACTTTTTTCTATTAAAATATTGTCAAGCCTGTAGGTGTAGTATTTTTTTTTAATATAAAGAAGTTGTCTCTGAAATGATTTTTGCACAATTATGAATTGATCGAATGAATACGAAATGTTAATTAATTTAACAATAGAAAATTTTTCTCACATTTCAGTTGTTTCTTAGTTTTTTTCGTAGTGCAGTTTTTCTCGATACTGATTTATGGGGCTCTTCTTACTTTTTCTATAATACTAACATGTTCCGTGATCCTGTGGACCCTTTCTTATGATGAAAACTTCTTGCCGAGCTTTGCATATTAAACGCAATGAGGGTATTCGCAATCCCTAAGAGACTTAACTGCATTCGGGATTAATCCTTAAGATGAGGGATCCTGTTTTTTTAAGAGATCATTCTTTTTTAGTAACGATTAATATGTATTTCCAAGACAAGGCTCCACATACGAAGTGAAACTGTTCATATAATTATGATGTTCGAAGAATGTCGCGGTATTGCTCGGATGGTGTAAAGATGTTACCCTCGGCGCTATCCACAATGGGAGAAAAACAGTCTAATAAAAATGCTAAGGATCGTCGGAAATTTCAAAAGGTGCCTTCAAAATCTGCATTGAGAACAGAACTTTTATTTAGGGTTCTCTTTATGGATGAGTCAACATTCGCAAGTGGTAAGTGGAATAGTCCGCTTCCATTACAACAGGAAAGAGGTAAAATGAGCAAATATACCTGGTGCCATCTGGTGTAATTCCCTAGTTAATAAAATGGAGTAAACATGGTGAACAAAAGAAGTGTTGGGGCGATTGAAACTAAACACGTTTTTGCTTCTCAATCAACTAGTGAGTGATCCGTCCCCTGTAGTTTCCCCCAGGCTCACCCGAAGCTGTTTTTTTTTCACGGTATGCATTTTTTTTTTACCTACTTAATGTAATGCGGCCCCATCGCCCAGTCGTTAGACTGCAGACAGCCACTGGCCTGGTTAGAATGAACAGGATACTGAGCCCGGAATGGGTGAAGGAAATGAAGAAGAGGATGAAGAAGATTTGGAGCCACCAGATTTGGAAGAGGTTGTAGATGCAATCCAGAAAATGAGGAACCATAAGGCACCAGGTGAGGACGGATTGCCGGCAGAATTATTTAAATATGGTGGAGAGGAACTGCACAGGATATTTCATGACCTGTTCCTCGAGATATGGGTTTATGAGAAGATGCCTCAGCAGTGGAGCAATGCCTTGATATACCCGCTTCACAAGAAAGGAGAACAATTAGAATGTGCAAATTACAGAGGAATATCGCTGCTCCCCTGTGCTTACAAAGTCTTCTCCAATATCCTCTGCCAAAGGCTGATCCCGGATGCAGAACGAGAAATCGGACAGTACCAAGTGGCTTCAGGAGAAGAAAATCTACGGAGGACCAAATTCATACCCTCAGAGTAATCATGGAAAGGGCCCATGAACATAAGATGTCTACTCACCACTTGTTCGTGGATTTTAAAAACGGGTATGACAGTATCAAGCGTCCTAAATTATACGAGGCACTAAGAGGTTCCTATGAGCCACTATGAAGATTCCTTCAAAGCTAATACGCCTTATAAAAATGACAATGAACGACGTTAGGTGCAGTGTCCGCATACAGTCTGAATATTCCTCTAAATATGGCTCAAATAAAGGACTAAGGCAAGGAGATGCATTGGCGTGCCTCCTGTTTAATTTGGTGTTGGAAAAAGTAGTGAGAGAAACAGGTATCCAGAATAATGGCACCATATTCAATAGATCGGTCCAACAGCTCGGTTATGCGGATGACCTTGATATAGTGGCACGATCCTTTACTGCGCTTACTGAGTCTCTCTTAAGCCTACAGAGAGCTAAGTGCACTAAGTGCATTTTGAATGAAATTACAATCAGATAACCCTTTTGTAAGACTTAAACTGGTTGTCAGGTGAAAACGGTTTACTAATTGAAGAATTGAACTGTTAATTTTTTACAATTTTGCTTGAACTCCCACGATATGTTTCCTCCTCACATCAGTCATAAATATCAAGTAAGTGTTGCACAGTTAAGTGTTGCATTGCACTCCAGAAGCATAGGATCGATTTCATATAACAAAGAATAACAAATAAAAATTAAATAAGTAAAATACAGTATTGTTTTTAACAATTTTAATCAGTCTGGTGTTGTTAAGGTTGCAACGGTTTATAATATGTATACAATTTGAAACTTATAGACGAAAGATTAAGCACATCAAGAGAAATAAATATAAATTACAACCAACAGTAATAACACATAAATATTACGCCAGTTTTGAATAAAAAAATTCTGTTAATATAATTCACTCAGTAGAAGAATACTGTTCTCATTGTATATACAGTCGAATCTCTATATATCGAACATGAAGGTTCCTTGAAAAAAAAATCGATATATAGAAATATTGCAATTTTTCACTCTTTTGAGGCTAAAAACAATTACAGCTATTCTTTAGGGTTAAAGAAGCACCAAAGGTAATTTTGGGGGTTAATGAAGTAATAAAGGTAATTTTTTAGGGTTGAATAAAAACAAAACTGAACGATCAATAGCACTTATTTGAAAAATTGTACAAATTACATCTGTGATTGCAGATTTTTTACAAATGTACATTTATAATTTAATAGGACAATGTATAGTAAAGATGTATTAAAAATATGCAAACATACAAAAAAATTAATTTATTTTTGTTTTCGTGCAAGATAGCTTCTAATGTGTATTTGTGTATAATTCATCACCGAAGCCATGTTTAGGAGCAATGTTCACAACAAGAGAGGCAAAGTTAAACTGAATTTACAGTAAAAATTTCATTCTATGCTAAGAGATTCAGAGAATTTAGGTACTCCTATGCTTTTTCTGAAACAAGATCTTCCATGAATTTTCATTGCTTTGCAAATCAGTGAATTTTTTTTTTTTTTAATTTAATTATTACCCCGTATTATGTGCGAGACTCAGGCCTCTTTTTGATGACAATCACATTTTATATTTTTTTAAATTGGAATTTTTTTTCGATATATAGAAATTTTGTTCGATATACAGAATATTTTTTTCTAATAAAAATTCAAGGTTCCTAAAAAAAGTTACATAGAGATTTTCGATACATGGAAATTCGATATAAAGAAGTTCGAATGTAAATCAATGGACCCTTCAGATCGCTCTAAAATTCAATTATTTCGTTTTAAATAATTTTATTACTCTAAAATTTACTATTTTTGGATCACAAATAATGTTTTGCTTAAACTTTGAGCAAGATCTCAAATATTCAAATTAAATTCAATATACTATGACATCCCGACATACAATGACAAACTATGACAAACCGACAAGGATGTTTTTTTTTCTAGCATTCAGCTGCAACTTATTGCGGGCTGCTCATAAGTAGATACTGCAGTAGATGCATCCGAATTGAGTCCTCGAATATTTAATGAGATGGAAAAGAGAGCAAATTGAGTCCCTGTACCTGGTAATTGGGTTTTCACCTTTTTCTATAGCTTTTTTCAGGTATTGGGTCCCGTTTATCAGCGTTACCTAGAGACACCCTGAGGAGCAAACAAGGTTGTTTTGCCAAATATTTCGTTACCCCAAGTAACCCCTTAAAAAGATCAATCTGTCAAGGAGCATTTCTATCAAAACCTAAAGGGAACGTCGAAATGTGTGGGTTATTCCACAATAAAGGTGATAGAAAATTTGTGGGTTCATCTTCGGCAATGCCTAGACAATAACGGCCATCATTTTGAAAATGTAATTTTTAAAACCCTCTGAAGAAAACTATTTTCAACAAGTACGTTGAAAGTAGTTTTATTTCAGAAAGTTTTAAAAATTGTCTTATGTTTTACAGTCCTTCATAATGTGTCGGTTATATCTGTCTCACTCTGTAGTAATATTTTAATGTTAGTAATGTTTTCCTTTAGCTTGCGTGTCGCTATGAACATATCAGTTGTGTGGAAATATTGGAAAATCTGTAGGTCATCTGCATATATAAGTGTTATTGAGAGTGGATAATAGAGTCAGATAAATCTTTAACGTATATGGAAAAAATTAGAATCCCTGAGGAACACCTCATATAGGAAGTAGAGAAGGGAGGTTTGTTAGGAATAACTTTTTGAGAGACAAAAGACAGAGGGACTAAATTAGACAATTTTTGGATAAGGAGAGGCTATGGAGCTTGGAAAGGAGAATCTGACGGTCAACCGTATCGAACGCATTAGGAAAATCGAAAAGAATTAAAATGTTAATTTTCTGTTTATCGATGGTGGACTGAAGGTTCTGGATAGTTTTTAGTAGGGCAGATTGTATGGAGTATTATGATTAAAATCCTCATGTGAGAGGATTAAACCGTAGCCTAGATAAATTAGATAGAATGAAGATTGGCCTAAAGCCGATAACTGAATATGGAACAGAAACCATATTGAATGGTTCACACCAAGATTATTTTCTAGACTTTGGAAAAACTTAAATTTTGAAGGGCAAAATCATTTATGTGCAAAAGGATAGGAAGACTGACAATGAGTTTAATTCGGGCTATAGTTGTTAGTTCTGGACTTGAGGACAGCAGTTCAAATAAGGTTGTTCTATACACTGAGCCCCTCCAGGGACTGTGCCCTAATGCTTCGAATCGGTTGCGTTAGCGTTATTTATACTAATGTCGCCGGTGCCAGGCGTAAGAGGAGAATTTTGTGACTCGTATATTTTGGACTTGAATGGCATTCATAAATCAAAGCCTTTATGGATAAAAAAATCATTTTGAATTTCTTTTTTGACTAACATACATCTGTTCATGAATTTGGACAACGTATAATATTATGAACGGAATTTTCGAATAATATAATGCTTTATTTTGGAAGAGTTTTAAACATTTTTTTTTCAATCCACAATTTTCTTCTATTACCATTTTATACCGCCGTTTCATGCTATAAATGTGAGTAAGAAAATTCACATTGTGCTTCTCCATCTTTTCTTGGAATTTTATATAAATTTATTTGATACTCTTGGTTGATAATGATAGTGATGCTAATATCTATTACAGAACCTAGACGCCCTCCACGATCACCTGGGAACTCTTTATCCTGGAATGCGAGCCCCATCCTTCCGCTGCACCGAAGTCGACGATGGTAATCTCATACTTCACTATTACTCAGACAGGCCCGGTCTGGAACACATCGTCATTGGCATTGTAAAGGTATCTAATCATCACCACACAAACTGAAAAAATAGTCAGTTTTAAGGTTTATTCTGTCTTTTCTATTTACATGGGTATTGTGATCATGATTTTTGAAAAATATTGACTTGGTTACCAAAAACTTAATAAATCTTCTATAACCATAACATATTCTGGTAGATAGAAAATGATAATTTGTCCGTGATTTATTCTCAAGAATGTTTTAAAAATTAAAAAAATATTTCGTTATAAGGTTTCTTCCTCTTTTTGTAGGTATCAAACCAATTAATTATGATTTCTAAAAGGAGAAGTTGGTCGGGGGGTGTGGTCAAAGAATTAGACTACTATAAGCGTACTTATATATTTTGTGCCGACGTTTCGGCCTAAGTTTTAGGCCATCTTCAGGGCTAAAAAGAAAAACAAAATAACAACAATGAAAAGAGAGAAAGAGGCAGTACCAGTAACAGTAAAAATGATAAAAAACAGAAAATACAAGTAAGATAAAAAAAGTATGAAGTATAAAAAGAAAAGGATAACATTAAATTACATAATACAGGAGACAAATGAAAAAGTATAATAAAATAAAATAAATGAAATAACAATGTAAAAATTAAAAATTAATTGAAAATCAAAATAATGCGATATTCACACAGGGAATAGTGAAATATATGAAATCTATTAATTAAAAAGACAAATAGTATGAAGGTTTGGTAATGTGTAAAGCATACAGAGATAGTTGTAAGTTATGCAAAAGATGACTATGATGTTAAAGAAGTTGACATTGTTGTAATTAATCGCCAAAAACCTCATACATCGATATCTTTCCCTTTCCGACTACCACCTTCATGATACCAACATTAATCGTTTCAAACAAATCCTCTTCAATAACTTTCCCCTCAATACCATCAACAAACTCATCCACAATTACAAAAACCCTCCCGTCCCCATCACTACTTCTTCACCACCTCCTACTGTTCCTTTTTATAGATCTCTACCATACATCCCCTTCCTTTATGAAAATATAAAAAAAATCCTTACGCTCCTTAATACGAATTGCCTTCAAATCCCACAACAAACTTTCCAACCTCTACACACGTGTAAAAGATCCCATTCCTCTTAAACACCGTTCCCATGTCGTATACCGCATCCCCTGTTCCACTCCCAACTGTAACTCTACCTATATCGGCGAAACTAAAAACCTCCTTAAAGATCGCATCACCCAACATAAATATTCCATCTCTTCCCGTAACCAGACTGCCTCTAAACTCTCAGAACACGCTTTATCCTTAAACCATACTTTTGATTTTGACAGTACTTCAATCCTCGCCACAGTCCCTAACCATGACAAACGACTCCTCTCAGAAAGCATCTTCATCCAATTAGAATCCCTTCCCGTCAATCAAAAAACTGATATACAAAACCTTTCTCTAACCTACTCCCAAATATTCAATTTATTAAAAAAAACATAACTTTTCGTTACCCAATTTTTTTTTTTTTTTTTTCCCGTGACAACTCCTTATACAAAGTATTTATTTAATTTTTTTTTCCTTAGTAAATTAAACCCCTATTATTATTATTTAACTTATACTTATTGTTTACTTAACTTTAATTTTATTATTATATTATTTTATTTTTTAACTCGTCACCCGCAACGACTCCTTATACAAAGTATTTATTTATTTTCCTTAGTAAATTTAACTCGTAATATTATTATTTAACTTATACTTACATTTAACTTAACTTTAATTTTATTATTGTATTATTTTATTTTTTAACTCGTAACCTGTATTTATTTCCATTGCCATTTTTTGCACCAGTTGGAGTGAAGGTTTTTTTTTTTTTTTTTTTTTGGGTGAGATATTAATTTCAAATTTAGTTTTTTAACATTAATTTTTTTATATATATTTTTTTATATATATATTTTTCTAAATATACTTATATCAGTATGTTTTTACAGTTTTCAAATCAATTGTTATGTCTTTTGATCACACAGCATTTAAATTTAGTGTTAGTTTTATCTCAAATCAGTGAGTTGGTAACATTGTTTTAACGGTTTTCCTAATTCCCGGTAATCCATTATTAATATTCAGTTGGCGTTTGACCATACGCCTCGCTGGTATGTAATTATCACGTTTTCTTTACATTTCCTCCTCCTCATTGTTTTCTATCCTTCTTCTTTCTTTACCACATAGGATTTTTACCTATTTTTGTTTTTGGGGCTTACATTATTTTATATTTTACTCTTTCATCTCATAATTACAACAATTAATTACAACAATGTCAACTTCTTTAACATCATAGTCATCTTTTGCATAACTTACAACTATCTCTGTATGCTTTACACATTACCAAACCTTCATACTATTTGTTTTTTTAATTAATAGATTTCATATATTTCACTATTCCCTGTGTAAATATCGCATTACTTTTATTTTCAATTAATTTTTAATTTTTACATTGTTATTTCATTTATAGTACGCTTATAGTAGTCTAATTCTTTGACCGCACCCCCCGACCAACTTCTCCCTTTAAATATAAATATACGGTCAACAATAACTTCCTCCATTAATTATGATTTCGTTTTTAAATTTAACTAAAAAAAAAATTTTACGCAATTATTAAGTACTTACAAAATAATTATAGGAGATAATTAAAATTGAAACGAATATCGAATTAATTAAGTGTACAGAGCCTGAAATATTACTAAAAGACCTAATTTTAATATTTTTCTACTATGGGAAAATGATACAGGATGACAGTTTAGATTTGACACACTGATGGGTACGTCGCACAGTGGGGAAAAACGGCAAAAAAGCTGAAAAAACTCTATTTCTCGAGAATGGTTGGCCCTATCGAACTGCAGATACTTTCATTCGATTCAGGATGGAAGAATACAATAGTATTGAAACTACATTTAAAAATTATATCATTTTATTCTATAGTAATATTGGCAACTTAAGTACAGATATTTTTATTTATTTTTTAAATTTAATTAAACTTAATTTTAATTTAATTTAATTCAATTTTATTTTATTTCATTTAATTTTTTAATTTATAATAATATTAACAATTTTATAATAATATTAAAAACATTGTTTTCAATTTTTCGCTTTTCTCATTTTTATGTGTCTATATCTCGATTGCTTCAGAACAGACTGACCAATCAGATAGTCTTTTTTTTTTACCAATCTGGAATTTAATCGGACCAGAAGAACCCGTTATGTACCAACATAAAATAGTGAAAAGGAAAAATTTAACGGCTTACATTATCAATTGATGAGTTGCTATTAATCACCTCCAAAATTACTCCAAGTCGGCGAATGAGGTTTTCGCTAACTTGAGTTATTTCGGCTGTCAAAGAAGGATTTCGGAAAAATATTCTAGATGTATTTCCGGTATTACTGGAACCGCATCCCACCTGTATGAAATCAACCTTTTTCCTAATTCAGTAATGAACCGTTTTTGTATACGCTCCTTTGTTTGTTTTTTTATTGGGAGAGTATTTTTAGTAGTCCTCCAACTCTGGCATTCTAGATTATAGCCTAGATGAAGAATATACTCCATAAATTTTATTCTCGCATGAAGTGGAGAAATGCTTAACTGAATTTCTCCTTCTTTGCGAAACTTTACTTAAAGTTTTGATATATCATTGATATAAGATGGACGAGCACCACAAACATAGCAGTGCTTGATGCAGTTGTTGGTAACATGTTGCGCTATTTTAAAATAAAAGCTATTTATTTCATTCAAAAATTAATTTTTTTCTTAATTATTTCATCACTTTATTTTAAATAAAACAGTTTATTAGGTATAGGACTAACAAAAGGGGAAGAAAGGAACTAATATTTTTCTCTATAGAGATTTCTACGCATATAATTGCCTTTTTCAGGTATTAACAATGTTTAAAAGATTTATGAATAATTATTATTTGAAGACAAAAAAATGTAAGTTAACAATATACTATCTTTTTTTTTATATTTATTAGAAATTTATCGTGCGCCCAAAAATTATAAATCACAAATAAGATAACCTGAATCATATTTTAGGCGTATACGTAAGTTAATGGCCTAAAAATATATGTAATGTTTAAAAATAGGGCTTCAGATCTTCAGATCTATTTAATACGGTTTAATCGCATTTGATCGATCAAATTGTATCATGGTATTTTAGAACAATACACCGTCTACTAGTGCGAACAAAATTAAAACCACATGTTGCCACCTAAATTTTTTCTTTTTTTTTTTCTTTATTTATTTTTTCTAGTAACTGATATATTTAATAAGGTCCAAATTATATCGCAATTGTTATTTAATATTTTTACGGACATTTCTACCTTTTTAAAATATAGTAGGTGATATAAAACTAAAAACTAAATAAATAAATGATAAAAAAGAAATAAAAATTTCATCAGGAGTTCTAGAATTTTGGCCACTAAATCGATAATTTTAACCACCTCCCACATCCCTAGACCGTGTCCTGGTACCACCAAAGAGGCCGAACACCCTTCCATGTGATATCTACATTACGATTTAAAATTATATAATAAATTCAAATTAAAAAAAAAAATCGGCCTATCGGCTGTTCAATTCTTTCCTTCTTGGTCACAGAACATAGCAGAAAGTAACAACAGGTAAGAGCAGTAGTAAGGCAGGGATCTATAGTCCAGGACTGATAGAGTGAATATATTAATTTTTTTAAATAAATTGCTACAGGAACTTCTTTTTGGGCTTAAATTGTGGATTTTGTAAGTGCCTATCTATAATAAAAATTTTATGCAAAAAAAAAAAAATTCTCGGAAATCGAGAAAATGTAAAAACAGATGATCTCGAAAAAAGATTTGAACAAGGGCCAAAATCGTCCTAGAGCCATTTTTCAAAGCGCTATTTGTCCCGAGGAGTTTCTCTACAACCCTATTTTCATGAAATATATGCCAAGTTCGATTAAATACCTACATGGGGCTGTTTGAAAAAAGCGCATTTATGAAAAGTTTGGATTGTTTCATACCAGATTTGGAATCCCAGTATGTTTCCTTCTTCTTTATTTCCCAGGTATCAATATGTTCCCTGATTAAGCTAGTAGATACGCTATAGTGCAGTTCATTGCTTTAGATTCCTTCGTGTCCCGGAGTCCACATTAGGGTGTGTATGTTACCTTTAGCTATTTACTTTATGATATTGAAGAAATTCCAGGCTAGCCGTGTTGTAATTGTCTAAGAACTTAGGGTCTCTAGAGCCGCCTGGCTGTCTGGTATTATATTTACTTTTTTTCTCTTCGGACTCATTAAGATTTTCTCGTGCTGCTATTTATTTCTATTGCATGTATTTCAGTTTGGAAGAGCGTTGGGTATGATAGCAACGGTTCTTCTGTGTTATGCATTGCATTATACTATGTAAGGCCAGACTGAAGAGAGTGGCAGAACAGGATTCACCTTCCTTTAGTCAAGATCTAAAATTCCGAATGCAGATTACCGCCAACAATAACTTTGACTCAGCGTACTGTTAATTAATTTTATTAATTTATGAGGGATTTGAAAGTCTTGTAGAGCTTGAAATAGTTTTGTTCTGTTGACACAATCGAATGCTTGCCGTTAGTCTATAAAGAAGAGATGAAGGTCAATTTTTCTCGTTAGGGATACGTGACATGAGGGAGAGAAGAGGGGCGGGTGAAGGCTCTCTCTATCACTTAGCAGTGCGCCAAGCCCCCCTATCAGTGAGCCTTCCCCCGCCCTTCATCACTTTCTCTACTCAACCACTCTACTGGCGGCCGGCGCGAGTAATAGCTCTATGCTCAAACGCGTGTTTTAGCTACTTAGTCGAACCTCATGTATATTTCATGAAAACAGGGTTTTAGAGAAACTCCTCTAGAACAAACAGCGCTCTGAAGAATGGCTTTAGGTCCATTTTGGCCCTTGTTCAAATCTTTTTTCGTGATCATCTGTTTTTATATTTTCTCAATTTCCGGGAAAAGTTATTATTTTTATTGTATACAGTTTTTATTATAGATAAGCACAAACAAAATCCACAAGTTAAGTCTCAAAAGAAGTTTCTGGAATAATTAAAAGCCCTGTAATAAAATGTTCATGTTTCGTGGTTTTTAATTTTTTTTACTTCCTTGTACGCAGTAAAGGAAGTATTGTAATCGCCAAAATTTTCGGTTTTCTGTTTTCAACGGAAATATCTATTTTGACCATCCCTGAATCCATTTTGACTAGTTTCGTCCTGACGTCTGTACGTACGTTCGTTCGTACGTTCCTACCTATCTCGCATAACTCAAAAACGGTTAGCTGTAGAAAGTTAAAATTTTGTATCTAGGATTACTGTATAGTCTAGTTGTGAACCTCCCTTTTGGTCATTGTATGATTACCGGAAGTGGTACTTTACTTGAAGGTCAGACTTTCATCAAAAATTATATTAAAATATAATGTAAAATATCTCAAATTTGGCAAATAGGGCTTTTGTATAGATGTAAATTTTTACTAGATTTTTGTTAAAATTGGTGAGCCGAAAAGGGTACTTTACTTGAAGGTCATAATAAACTAACATCGAAAATTATATTAAAATTAAATACATAAATCATACGTTTCGGTAATAAAGATTACAAACGCAATTTGGTTTCCAATCCAATTAAACATTTTTGTTATTTCTTTTAAGTGTTAAAATTGAGTGTAAAATACTGGTTTTCCTCCCCATTTGTGAGATGAGCAAGTTTGCAGCAGGAGAATAAGATATAAGTTGAGTGGGTTTTTCCGCTGAAAATGTCGAAACTGTCGATTTCCAATGCTTTATCAAGTGACATAGACAGTTCTAATGTTGTCAGGGAACACAAAGAAATCTCTTAGGAACTTGTTATCTACTGAAAGAAAACGACATGTAATAAGGGAATGAGACTTCCAGAAACAAGAGTATATGTGTGTGTGTGTCAATAGATGGATGTCGCGACGCCGAATGTAGTTTTTGAGATACTGCAATCTTTGGAAACTAGTAACCAAATTGGCCAGTTTAATAGGCGAACAAGGAAGTCATGTGTTGTCCACATCAGATATTTCTTGAAAAGTTGTTGACCGACTTCAATTGTTTGAAACTCATTTTTTCCGTATTTTTAAAAACTATTTCGTACTAATTTTTGTTCTTATTAAATACATTTTTTTTCACCTGCTAGACGTGATAAAACAATTTCGGCACCTTTATCAATTTTTTTCACCATGTTGCTATAGCGATTTTATCTAAAACATATACAATTTGTTTCTACTAGTTTTCTCCTTATTATAACGTTGAGAAAGTCCCGTGGCAATATATTTCAAAAAATAAACTATCGCTCCTGGACTACTTGTGGGCTGGTTATTTTCACCCGCTTAGTCTATCAGCCAGCACCTGATTTTAAATGTATCGGCTCACTTCTGGATTTTTTAGTATGGTCATTCTTTCATTTTTTTTTTGCGTAGATTATGAATATCATGATCCGGAAAACGAAATCTGTAGTTTTGTGAAAATAAACGGCAAATAAAGCTTTTTTTTTTAGTTTTTATTTTTATCAGTAAATGTGAATTTTATAAAAAAAAAAAAAAAGTTACAAAGGAAAATTGTTAAACTTTTGGTCACCTACAAAAAAGTCACAGTTACATTTTTAGCTAAAACTCAAAATTACGGACCTATAGAATGTAAAATTATCGATATTTCAAGAGACCAGATAAAGAGGGTTTTCTTTTTGCAGGAGATACCATACATTGTATCAGAATAAGTTTCATATAAAACTTGTTCTACTTATCTATAATGGAAAGTTGAATTTTAATCTAAAACAAACGATAACCGTTCTACGGAGCGTTAAACTTGTGTTTGTTTGATGACAAATTAAGTTGAAATAGTTTTAGTCTAAACGACATTTTTATGATTTAAGGTAATTGTTGTAAGTTAGTATTCAGTATTTTCTACTAATTTGTTGAAGTACTCTTAAATTTTATTTTATTTTTATTGAGTTATTTTACATTCTGTATCAGCAAGGACAATGGTAATATGGTCAAAGAAATCATTCACACCATTACTCTTAAATATGCCGAGCATAGACTGTCAAAAGCTCCATGTTCTTTCCTTATCTGGTTATGCCGATGCCTGTCGCCCATTGTAGAGTTGTGACAATGCATTTGGTCGAACATGCATTCGGATCGGCAGAGCAGCGAGAGCATCTGGTAGGGCTTCTGCATTGGATCGCGCTGTGGTGGAATTTGCTTGAATTTCTACATCTTCTCACCCTGAAGTATTCTTCAGCCCAGTGTTTCCCATATCCTAGGGCCAGTTTGTTTTGAAGCAGTCTCCAAGATGTTTCCATCGGTTAAAATTACTGTGTGTCTACGGCTGTTGTCTTTGCGTTGCAATATGAGTACAAGGTCTTTTATTATCAGGATTTCATCAGGATCTAGCTGTATATGTTTATTTTTTTGGACCAGGATATCAACAAGGTTATGTTTGTATATAACCTCACCTATATATTTTACTATTAAGCTCAAACAAACAAGCCTTAATTCAGGGAAAGCTCCAGTGATACAATTGTCAGTCAAGATACAGGGTAACTTACATGGACGAGCCTTGGCCAAGGTCTGTTGCACAACAAATCTTAATAAGTACACACATCCAGTCATCATAAAACGCACCAAATAACAGTTTTACAAAAGAGAGCATTTATGAAAAATTGCAATTATATACCCTAGTATTACAAATATCCGTAATAGAGCAGATTCAAAAACTAACTATATTCTGGGATGAAGTCCCTTAATAATAACTATGGTGTAAAAAAAAAAAAAATCTGGCTAACATATTTAAACAAATAAATAAGAATCATAATCAATATAAAAACATTAAAAGAAAAAAGAATTCTTATGCAACAATATAACCGAGTACTAATAAAAAAGAACACAGGGTGAGAAAATAAAATAACATTTACCCGTTTAACAGAAACTTAATCATAAAAATAATTATTTACATATAATGAAAAAAAAATATAACAGGAAGGGAGGTTACATTAATTTGTATTATTCGTTACTTTGCTACAATAAAATGTGTTACTTATTACGTGATAATTATTTAACAGCGGAATTGAAGAAAATCTCCGACTAGGCCTCGAGTGTCTATTAATTGAAGAATTGTGAATGCCTTCTCTTGAAATTTCCTTGTTGTTTGCAATTGAAGTCTCTAACGGCAGAGCTTTTGTTTTAGCCTCTTCAAATGCTGTGTAACAATTAATGTTGCCTCATTGATTGATTACAGAGGCCTCCAATAAACTGTGACAGCAGGAAAATGTCTGTTGCTGATTTCCCAAATTTGCAAGAAAATCGCCATTTATGAATTATTTTTTTCAATTCGTTTGCTTATACATCAATTGGTTAGTTAAAATTCTGTTGTTCATTTTATAAAAATCTATGTCGCTTTACAATTACATTTGATTTGGGAATGAACTGATTTGTTAGAATTCCAATCACTTCTTTATAATTCAAATTTGAAACTTCTTTAGGGGCTGCCAACATTTTTAAGAGTTCATATTTTTCTGCCCCTATACTATTTAAAAGAATGGTCTTTGCCGCTATATCATTAGTTTTTAAATCTTTAATTAGTAAGTAATGATAAAATCTTTCCAGCTATTGAGAAAGATATTCTTTAGATTTATCAATATTTTCTTCTTCTTCATCATTCTACTTTGTGCCTCTCCGCGTGGAAGTGCCTCAGTCCAAGCCAGCCAGGCATCACGATCTTGAGCCAGCGCTCTTATGGAGTTCAAACTGTTTCCCTTTTTCTGACCTATTCTCAAGATGTGATCGGTCCACAACAGTCTGGACCTTCCTCGAGCGCGACGTCCAGTGGGCCTGGCTTCAAAAAACTTTCGTGGAACCCGGTCTTCATTCATTCGGCACAGATGATTGAATCACTTTAGCTGCTTCGTTTCGACATTGTCCCTCAAGGCGGGTACTCCAAGGTCTCCAGGTATCCGCTTATTTCTGACCTTATCTCTCATTGTTCGGCTTGCCATCCTCCGGAGGTACTTCATTTCAGCGGCTGTAGCTCTACTCCAGCGCCTGTCCAGAAGGACCCAGCTTTCGCTGCCATAAAGAAGGGTAAGTAGGTAGATGGCCCTTGAATATGTGTAGTTTGATACCAGAGATATTCTATCTGCCTTTTTCCCACTACCGAGCTACAAAGCATTTTCAAAATTGCAAATAACAGATGCAGGTCCTGTTTGAAAGGGAAGTAACCCCTTTAAAAGCTTGAAATTTAGTCTGTCGTGTAGCCAAAAATTGTGAGAATTGTCAGCATTCATGGTAATTTAAAAAAAAAATTTACGTTAGGTACTATAAGTTAGGTAACCTGGACATAATGGTTCACTGGAATAATTAGTACCTGAGTATGTATCCCCAGACTTTAATCCTTGTCGCCAAATTATTATGTTTGAAAGTTATATTATTCAGGTAAATGTACAAATTAGCATCTTTGAAAATGTAAAGCATTTTCTAACACCTTATAAATATTATAATCTTCTATATTCAATAATGTCACCTTCATTATTTATAATTCAATTATAATCCGATTGATAGATCGATAGACAAAACAAATTCGTTCAGAAGTGTTTCTTTAATTTAACAAAAAAATTAACGATATTTTGTCGTATTGATATTTCTGTGCCGATGTAATTAACATATTATTTTTATTAAGTTTATTAAAATCAGGATTACAATATTAAGGAACTGATTATCCTCTAACCTCCTTACAATTCGTTTAGAAGTTTTTCTTAATTTTTTTAAAAAATTAACGATATTTTGAAATATCAATATTTTGAAATATCGATATTTATGTGCCGATATATATATATATATATATATATATATATATATATATATATATATATATAATTATTATTTTGGTTTCGATATCCCATCCCTAATGATGAGATCGTTCAAACTGCATAGAGCTGGATCGCCCATCACGATCTTTATTGGATCGCTGCCCATCGCGATCTTTACTGGATTGCAGCGACAGATCATGCCCGGTTGGAACATCGAAAATAAAATCTGAATCCCATTATTTTTCAAAAAGTTAAGGAAATTCGTTGAGTTTATACCTGTATATTGTTTAGATAGTAAAATTGAAACACTAGAATTCCTTATGATCGGCTTCAGTAAGTTGATAAAATCTTGGGCTCTCAGACCTTTTGTTGTCGAGATCCAAGCATATCTGGTGAAATGGTCGATAAGGATATATATATCGTTTGGAGGATAGGTTACCTTGGAAACCTCCAACACTGTCAAGGGACATGATTTGAAATGGTTCTATCGCTGGTCCTAATTGCGAGAGAAGACCGATGTTACGACTTCGACGAGCTGTATTCTCAATACAAATCTTGCAACTTTTGCAGAACTTGTAAAATGCTTTATCGAAACTCTTGAAGTTGTAATGAGGCCTGATAGTTGCAGTTATGTGTGCAGGTCCAATGTGGCCGTAATACGCAGTTTTATGATTTCTTTATCAAATGTAGGAACGAATATTCTGGATTTTACTTTTAATTTTTTAAAAATAATTCCTTGTCTACGCTCAGTTTGTTAAGCTCTCTGCAAATCAGCAAGATTCTCAGTTTGGTCCTTTAATATAGCAGCTAGATCAATTAAATTCACTATCTTTATAACATCCTCATTCTCGAAGTATTCAAGGGCTGGATTTCTGGATAGGAGATCCGCAAGAATATTTTCTTGCTTGTAAATAATATCGAAGTTAAATGGGGATAGATAGATAATTAGATCGCCAAGAATTTCATCACTGCCAAGTGGTTTGAGATCACTGCAGAACGTGAAGTGACTTCCAATCAGGTAATACTGCCAAAACTTAATTGCATCCTTGTTTGTTTTGCATTCCCAATGAATGACATCTAGGCGTTTCTCTTTGCCTGAAAGCTTGCGTGAATAATACGCGACGGGGTGTAAAACTCCATCTTCTTGTGGTTGGTTCAGTGTTGCACCGATGTGTTGGCATCAGTTTCTATGAAGACAGGTTTATGAATATCATATATAGTCAGGATTGGTGAAGTGCATAAATAGTTCATGATCATGTTGAAGGTTTGTTCGCATTCGTCTGACCATTCGAATTTTACATCCTTCTTCAATAATCGATGCAGAGGTTCCAGTTTCTTACTGATGTTCTCTATGTACTTAAAATAAAAGTTTATCGAACCTAAGATACTTCGCACGCCAGACCTATCTGGTGGTCTTTGGAGTTTCTGAATCGAGACTAGATTATCTTGAGCTGGTGAAACCTGACTCTTGGAAATTCTATATTCTAAATATTTTACTGATTTAGCCCTAAACAAAAATTTTACAAGCTTACAAACTTCTCAATGTGTTGAACGTGATCTTCCCAATTCCTAGAAAAAATCAAAATATCATCGATATAATTTATACAGAAATCGTCTAAGTTATTTCGCCAAATAATATTTGCCAATGTCCCCTGGAAGATAGCCGAAGCGTTCTTAAGGCCAAATGGGAGAACTCTGAACACGAACTTCCCATATTTTGTGACGAATGATGTTATTTCTCTATCTTTTTCTCTGAGTGGTAAGCACCAAAACGCTGAGTTTATATCCAAAGCTGTCAAGTATTCACAATTGGCAACTTTATCGATAACATCTTGTATAGTAGGAAACGGAAAACATTCTGGAACAACCAAGTTTTCGAAAATCCATACATAGGTGGGATTTTCTTTTATCTTTTTTCTTGTACGCAAGTGTAACAGGAGAAGCAAACGGAGAAAACGATTCTTCAATAATCCCTGCCTGTAGAAGTCCGTTTAGTTGTGACTTTGTTTCTTCAACGTCATGGATGGAACATTTGTATAGGCGAGAAGTGACATATTCTTCTCTGATTAAACTTATTTCCGCTTCTTGTGAGCGCACCATACCAATGTCCAACTTGTCTTTAGCGAACAAACGCTTGTATTTTCTTGTTAGAAATAGAATCGTTTGTTTAGGCTTCTCAATGTCAATATGCTTTAAATCCATTTCATTTACATTAGAATTCTCACTGAGATATATTTCCATCTGATCACAAAGAGATTGAGCAAAAATACTGTTCTGATCATCATTAGCTGTCTGTAAGTTTATAACCTTCTAGTCACAAGTACGCTGCAAAATTTTAAGATTTTCATCTTGTATCAGCTTGAACTTCTTGATGGCATCCGTACCTAGTAGTATATCATATGAGAAATTATTATTCTTGACAAAGTAACAAGTAATATAATCATTAACGCTACAAATTCGAAGTGTTATATTGGCCCGGGCTGAGGTGAAATTATGTCCGCAGATAGTTTTTAGTACTACTTTTCGTTCTATTAATTTCAACTTCAGCAAGTCAGCAATTCGTTGATTAATGAATGTAACATTAGAGCCACAATCGTAAACTGCATTCATCTTAAAATCATAATTTACGACTACAGTCAGTTTTACCAACGGATCTAATTTCATCCGGCTCTCTAGTTTAAGGCATCAGTTTAATGATCCACCTTAAACACCTCAAATTCAGTCAAATTAGTTTTTGGCCTTTCAGCTGTAATTTTTCTGTTGCGACATTCAGATACCAAGTGATAAGGATATTTATAACCTAGCCCTGCAAAAATAGAACATGATTTTCGCTGAGTATTAATTTTCTGTTGATCATATTTTTTATTAAGCTGTAAGACAGATTTGCTATTGAAACTTGGACTTGAAAGTGCCTCCTTCTTTTTCCTACTGAAGACATCTAATTTTCTCAGTTCTGAATATAATTTATCTATTAAGGTGATCTCTTCCCTGTCAAGCTCTTCCTGAGCTTCGTTTGGCAGACCATGCATAATTTCTCTTTTGCAAGCGCATAATCAACTAGGGAACCGCCTAAATATTTATGGATACAAGCTCTCTTAACTAGAGACCGTCCCTTATCAACGAAAACATTCAGGATAGAACTCTTCCGAATTTCACAGGAATCGTTTAGACCGATCTTCTTTAAATTTATTTCATACTAATCAGTCGTGGGACCATTAACAAGGGAAAACCGCAATGCTTGATTTTTAGAACATCAGATTTTATATGGAACCGGTCTTCTTCAAACCAAGGTAACCACTCTGTAGGATTTGATTGTTTTTTTATCAAATGTATTTCTAGAACAAATTTTTTCTTAATATGATGTAGTTTCATTTCATTTTGTTCTGTATTCAACTTTAACTATAGCTCTAATTGTCTAATTGGATCCTCTAGATCCGCCTGATGAGGAGGTTCAACTGGACGAGTTGTAGATGCCTTTTTCTGCAAAGATTCCTCTAATGGTAACTCCCGGAAACAAACATTCAATAATTCATCAAAATATTCCTTTCGAATATGTCGGTTACATTAATTGTATATAATAATTAGGGTGAGAAGATTGTCCCTTATGTTAGAGCCAGCACAAGGGCCAACTCTTTTCCTCATTTAAATTTTGCATTCCAAAATTTTGATAGGTGTATGTTTAGGTTTAAGTTAAGAGATAACAAGCTATTGGCTTAAGAATCCAGAGGTCAACCTGTAATCCGCCTCTATGTGTTAAAAGTTAGTCCAAGTGAAAGGTTGTGTTTTGTGTGCGATGCTCATATTTTTATTTATTGAGAAAACAAGTGAAATTTAGTATATTTATGACCAGTGTAGGTGTGAGATTTGTGTGCTGTCTTTAGAAAAGTTTATTTCTTGAAATTACTATTATGTTAAATAACAAACCTGGTCCCTTTTTTGTTAATTTTCCTTTTAATCGATGACTAATTTCCACCAATCGTCATTCGCAATCTACAGTTGTAAGTAGCATTTTAGAATTTGTGTTCTGTAATATTTGTTAACTATACTACAATGACAATTGAACTGGCCCTACCCATACAGTCCACTAGAGTATGGGTTATGAGGGATTGTATAGGTTATGTTGAAATGTAGGCAGTTACCTATCTCACACATTTATATCTTTGTAATTATGGATTTTTACACGTTAGTTAATTCTTTTAAGTCTTTTTATTTGTGTTTTTAACAATAATTTGAATTAATATTTCCTTTAGTAAAAGTATGGTTTTCATTTTAGACCGTCGCATGCAGACTACACAACACTGACATCGAAATGGTAATAATAAAAGATAAAACTGAATGCGACCATGTCCAATTCATGATAACAGAAGTCAAGAAGGATGGACAAAAAACCCCTACGAAGAGGAGGAACGTGACGAGAATCATAGCAAATGGTAAAATAATTCATTTGCAGTTATTTTTGAGCCATCTATTTTAAAATGCTTTTTTAATATAGATGTGGTAACTAGATTTAATGTAACATTTTTATCTGAAAGAAAAGTAGTTTCATTAAAAATAAGTCGTGATGTTGAAGATAACTATACTTAATTTATATATAGAGGTTAGAACTATAACACAATAATATAATGCCAGAACAGCGAATACAATATTAAACACACATAACATATTTATTTTATTTTTCTCGTTTGGCTCTGCTGACCGCCTGATCCTATACCCGAGGCTACATATCCCTCCCATCTTAACCTCCTTGCCTTCGTATCATGAGATATTGTCTGACTGGTTTCTGTAAACAATTCTTTATTGGTCCTTCTACTCCATAAGTTTATACTCTGATCCCAAATCACTCCAGTCATCGTACGGAGGACTTTCCTTTCAAACTCCTCGATTATGTTTTCTAGGATGCCAGTTAGAGCCCAGATCTCGCAGCAGCATATTAGAATTGGCTGTATCAGGGATTTTTACACAATTAATTTGAGATTTTTAGAGACTTTTTGGAATTTCAGTACTCCTGAAAGGGAGAAGAAAGGGGGAATCAGGGGGATATATCTCCCCCCCTCCAGAAATGTACGAAAACATATAATTTTCATGCCCACCAACATAAGATTTGTATTTTGAGTAATATTTTTGGTAATTTTAACAAAAGTTTTAGATCTAATTTTAATATTTATCTTTAAAACTTCAACCAATTCTGGCGCTTATAGACATTTAGGTGATTATTTGCCACTCTCTTATTAAATCCTCCCACAATGAAGAAATTATCATATCGTTCTGTTTTTTTGTGCAGTTGTTCATTGGAGTGTTCTATACAATATAATAAAAGTCCCTGCCGATGAATAGCTGTACCAAAATCCATAACTATATGATTTCTTTTTCTAATCGAGGAGTTTTGATCATCCTAGCTTGGGCTATCTATAAAATGCATATAACTTTTTTATGGGTCACATACATAGTACATAACTGCTTTTAAGATTTATCTTAGGCACCTCGAGACAGGCTCATGTGTCCCACCTTTGCGGCGAGTTAAAGTGGCTCTTCCCCACGTAGACAATATTTCCTCGGATTTTTCCAATACCAAACTATCACCAGCACTCTTCCTACATCTATATCCTTCTACAATTCAAATTCTCTACTTACTCACAGGAAACAAGATTGCACATTTCAAACTTTTATACCCCTTCCCACAGAACCAAAACGTTCCTTTCTTGCCCGCTCCAATGCCCTCTGAAAGTCCCTCCCTTCTAATATCCACCATTCTTCTTCTCTATCCTCATTCAAATTCCACCTTTTCCAATACCTCCTCACTTTCCAAAAAGACACTGTCCAATCATAAAATTTTAACTCAAGATTTAAATCTTGATTAGTAGCAAATCATTATTATCAATACTTAAGTTTATACTTTGTGATTCATTTATTATTTTTATAATCTGCAAATTTTGGTTAGAAGCGAGTAATTGTTTTTAACGATTTTTGAACTCTGGCTTGTTCCATTATTATTATATTTTCATTTTCTGTTTTTATTATATTTTTTGTCAGAACAAAAGAATTTTTTACCAGGAGAATATTTCTTTTTCGTTGCTTCTGTATTGTAATTGACATTATTGTAAATATTAATTGACTTTTATTTAAGTAGTCTTTGGTCAGATATGTTTTCTGTTTTCTTTTTTACTTGGCCATACTCGTTATTTTTAAGAGACTTGTTATTCTATTTAAAACTAATAACCGCGAGCTTATCCAAAAATCTCTTTTTTTGACGTTTGACACTTTCAGCTGTTCTCCTATTTATTATTGCCTCTCTAATACGTAGCGTTATGGATTGAAAATAGACTCATTTCAAAGTGGTTTAATTCTCTCCAACGTTTACTTCAATAGTTTTCTAAAAAAGTTGTTCCTTCGGAGAAATTTGGAACTTTGTATAAAAACCGTGTTGTTCCGATTATCTTCCTCGAGGCGCCAAAAATCAAAACAGTAATTTCCCCGCACTTAGTATTCTCCTATCAGTACTTTTATTTTAATAAGTTTGTTAAATTAGTAGAGTGTAAAGTTTTTGCTAGGCAGGCTTTTCTTGAAGAACCAAAACAATCGCAAATTTGACGCTCCGTAGGGCGACTATCATTATTTGAAAAAATAACTGAACCTTTTTTTGTAGGTGATCTTAAGCTGAAAAATATTGTTTGGTACTTTTTTTATTATTTTTTTTTCAGAAAAAATGATAACAACGCACACCAGATTTTTTATAAAAATACGAAAATTTCACAGGTTTGACGCCCCGAAGAGCCTTTATCATTAGTTTTAGCTAATAAAGTAACTGGGACTATTTTGTAGATGAGCTTAAGCTGAATCCGATTCCGATTTGCGCATTATGATATTTGTAATCTACGCAAAAAGAAAAAAAACTGAGTATAACGGATTTTTCTTGAAATACCGAAAATTTCACAGGTTTGACGCTCCGTTGAGCCGATACCGTTAATTTTGCTTGAAATGTAACTAGGCCTTTTGTGTAGATGATCTTAAATTGAATAATCTTTGTTTGAATTTTTTTTTCTGATAAAATGCATATTTCTAGAAAAAAGAAAACCCTCACAGCAGGTTCCTTTCAGGAAAAACAGAAAATTTCACAGGTTCGACGCTCTGTAGCTCCGTTACCGCTAGTTTTAGCTTAAAATGAAATTAGTCCTTTTTTGTTGGTCATCTTAAGCTAAAAATCATTAATTCTCAAGGTGAAACAAAATGTTCTTTACATAATAAAATATAATTAAATCTTCAGAAGGATTTAAAAGTAAGAGAAAGATTCAGTTATTAACAATATGCGATTGATATAACGTACAATAATATAATATTCCAAAATACGATAAGACATATAGTTACAATTTGCAATTAGTAATTAGTAATTTAAATTAAAGTCTGTTATCAGCTGTTTTTTTCTTGAAATACCAAATATTTCACTGGTTTGACGCTCCGTAGGGCCTTTATCGTTAGCTCTAGCTTAAAATGAATCTGGATCTTTTTTATTGGCGAGGTTAAGCTACATTCGATTTTGACTTTCGGATCATGATATTCGTAATCTACGAAAAATAGCCGAGTTTAATGGTCGCGGTAAATATGTTTTTCTTGAAATACAGAAAATTTCACAGGTTTGACGCTCCGATGAACCGTTACCGTAATTATTACCTTAAAATATAACTAGACCTTTTTTGTTGGTGATTTAAAGTTGAACAACTTTTATTTGAAGCTATATTTGATAAAATGCATGTTTCTAGAAAAAACAAAAACCACTTACAGCCGGGTTTTTCATGAAATACAGAAAATTTCAAAGGTTTGGCACTCTGTAAGTCTGTTATCGTTAGTTTTAGTTTAAAATGTAACTGGACCTTTTTTGTAGATAATTTAAAGTGATACAACATTTGTTTGAATTTTTTTTCTCGATAAAATGCATATTTTCTGAAACAAAACAAAAAATTTCTTTTACGCTTATTTTGGCTAAAATCATAATAAAGCTAC
This sequence comes from Rhaphigaster nebulosa, assembly GCA_948150685.1. Lineage (NCBI taxonomy): Eukaryota > Metazoa > Arthropoda > Insecta > Hemiptera > Pentatomidae > Rhaphigaster > Rhaphigaster nebulosa. The sequence continues at coordinate 161,345,473 of OX411307.1, forward strand.
CAATTTCGATATTCGGATTATAATATTCGTAATCTACGAAAATCTAAGAAGTGAATTTTGAATTTACATTTTATTTTATTACAAATGAAAGAAAATTAAATTTTAAATTACTTTCTAAATATGCACAACTGCATAATATTCTTTAGCTTAAACGAAACATGAAAATCGATTTCATTGAAAGTTTATGTAAATACATACACACACACACACACACACACACACATATATATATATATATATATATATATATATATATATATATATATATATATATATATATACATACACATTCCTATATAGACTTCCTAAAATCATATGACTCAGTAGATAGAGAGACTCTCTTTAGAGTGCTTAGAGGATATGGCGTAGACCAGGAAATCTTATCAAACTGACTTTGACCGAAACTCTAAAGTTAAGTATTGGACATAATCATGAAGACATTCTGGGAGACTAATATATCAGGAGCCAGATTCGGAAGAAGGAAGGATGGGGTGGGAATGAAGCGCCTAGCTTTTGCAGACGACCTGACATTACTAGCAGAGATCAGTGAATGAATTGAAAGAGATGTCAGATAAAACCGGGCTTAAGATATCGTTGAGACGGACAGGCGACAAAAAGTCGAGAAATAAAGCTAGACAGACTGAGATGTTTAGTAAAAAACATTTACAACAAGAAGAACCTCTCCAGAAAGGCTAAAGTCAGACACTGTGAGACGGTAGGAAAATCTGTGGTACTGTATGGACCGGAAAAAGCTGATTTTACCAGTACAGAGTGACTGCTGAGGATCGAGAGAAAGATATTGAGGTGTATCCATCGGCCAAGGAAAGTGGGAGAAGACCTAAGTGGTCTTCCAGTGGCCTAAAGTGGACGGGGGCATTGAAGACCTAGAGACCTCAATGAGGAAAATGGGATTGAAATTTTACGGTCACATGAAGAGGATGGACAAGGATAGAGTGAACAACCAGATCTTTGACAGGGCGATGAAACTTAAAAACATCAAAGGATACCCTGAGCAGATAAAGGAGGATATTGGGAAACTGGGGATCAGAGAAGAGGACTACCAGAACAGATAGAAATTTAGAAGGATGATAGATGGAAAGAAGGTCCTTGCGGTGGAGAAGAGGAAGGGAGGGGAAGGAAGGATGTGGACAGAGGAACGTAGAAGGGATATGCTGGAAAAGATGAAGAAGTTGTGGGCTGAAAGAAAGATGAAAGCCATGAAGTGATATACGCGTGGTGCTTACATACATACATACATACGTCGCACTGCACATTTGATTTAATATACTATTCATTTTAATATTTTAAAATAGAATTATTAAAGCTCATTGTTTATGCTTAAAGTAATAAAAATAGTTTTAAAATATTGCTGACTTGATTCTAATAACATTTAACTTTCATATAAAATTATTAGACATAATTTTGAAGTAAGGTCTTATTTCACTCTAATCAATTTCACATTCTTATCAATATGACATACCTGACAATGCTCTTAAAATAATTTAGAAATTTAATAATCGAAATCATGTAAAATGTACCTTCCATGAAGAAGGAAGAATGAAAACTTTATCAACGTCAAGTCAAATATAAAAAAAGCTATCCCACTGTTAAATGATTTCCTAAATTTTAAATACTGCAAGCCAAAAATGTTTAACCTCTCTGCAGGCGTGCCAAATTCGTGAACACCAGCGGACACGTGTAGCTCAAACTGCAACGTCTCTTTCTGCTTTCATTATTCTTTTTATAATAACTATATATATATTTTTAATTTAAAATAATAATTCTGCTTTTCATAACAATGCATGAAATTTTGATAACATTAAGATTTATTTATAAATAAAAAGAATATAAGTAGAAATTTTTCATTTTTCATTTTAATTTTTGAAACACATATAATTTGTGATTTCAAGTATAGAATATTAAGGGCATATAATTGAATACAACAGGAAAAATACTATTACTATAAATATATTAAATGAACTAAGAATATATATATTTATATATATATATATATATATATATATATATATATATATATATATATATATATATATATATATATTTAATTTGAAATGCAGTGGGTTTCCTTAGCCTAGACATTGGATGACCTCACTGCAGATTATTCTATCCAAGATCCATTCCTCTTGTAGACTATGTCCCATCAGAGATTCCTCCACTTCATTATCCCAGGTTTTCTTGTTCTACCTCACCTTATTGTTCTATCTATTTTCCACGTGTACACTTCTCTTGGCAGTCTTCCTTCAGGCATTCTTTTTAAATTTCCATATCACTTTGGCACTTTTTCTCAATCTCTTCCAGAATGTATCTTTCTACTTCCATATTTTCTCTTATTGTGTCATTTTTGACCTTATCTATTCTGGATATTCCTGCCGCTCGTCGCCAGTAGTCCATTTCCGCGACCAGAAGTTTCCTTCTAAGATCGCCCTTTACGATCCAATTTTCTGCTCGTCATAATGCTCGGTATTACACTTTTATAGATATTTCTTTTGGTTCTATAGATGCTATTCCTACTCCATAGTAATGAATCGGGCATAGATATTGTCTTTTTCCCATCAACAATCCTTCTTTTTATTTCCATGTCACAGGAACCATTCAATTCAATTATGGATCCAAGATATTTAAAGTGTTGAACTCTTTTGAGAGCCTCTGGTGGATTCAGTTCTATCTCATCCAGTAATGAAAAATTTGCTTGGTTGACATAAATTCCGTATTCTCAGCATTTATAGCTAGACCGCTTTGTTGATATTCCTCCTTTAACCTTTTCATCATGTAATCAGCATCTTCTGTATCCTGGGCGATTTTGACTAGGTCGTCCGCAAATGATAAGTCATAGAGGAATCCACCTTCTTTAAAACAATTCCCTATGGGTTTACATTTTTCCTCTACTCTTTCAGAAATATTTCAAGAGAAATCTTGAACAGGGAGGGAGATACACTGAACTCCTGAAACAATCCTTTACTAGTTGATAAAGGCTCAGAAAGGTAATGCCCAATTTTAAATTGGCGTATTTATGTCCAATTTTAACGCATTAATGCCTGCGTTTTGTGGGGCTTGCCATAATAATCTTCTAGGAGCACAACCATACGCTTTCTCGAGTTCTATAAATATTAATTCAATATTCCGGAATACAGCTTGATGCTTGAATTGAATTGAGCAGTTGCCTTAAAGTAAATATATGGTCGATGCATGATCTTCCCAATTATTAAAATATAAATATAATAAAATAACAAATAAATAATAAAGCAATAAAATGATTTTACATACACAAATGATTTGCACATAAACAAAAAAAAAGATGCGCATACAATTGGATAGTTTAACTACGAAAATTATTATTCGTGTTTTGTTGCACTAAAAACAAACTCTATCACGTATACTTTTCCATGAAATAAAGTTTTCTTTCATTTCTTCACACCGCAAACATATGGAACTGATTTTGCAATGTGCCTTGCACGAGAAACTACCACATTTATCGCACTTTATTGCGTTAGTTACATTTGAAAACGTCATGTATTGAAAACTTCATCAGAATATTTATTTGATTGCCTTTTTAAATTTATAATCGTAGAAAAACAACTTTTTAAATGGATATAATTATATTAGCGAACCAAAAATATATAACATTTACATGCATGATCAGGCACACGGTGTACAAAGTGCAACCAATAAAAGTATCCCCGTTCAAATCACCAATAATAATGAAAGAAACTGAATAGAATTTAGGAATCATACAATCTTTTGGAAGGGTGTAGCTATAAATAGAACAGTCTGCAATCATTCTATCTTTTGGAAGGGTGTAGCTATAAATAGAACAGTCAGCAATCATACTATCTTTTGGAAGGGTGTAGCTATAAATAGAACAGTCTGCAATCATACTATCTTTTGGAAGGGTGTAGCTATAAATAGAACAGTCAGCAATCATATTATCTTTTGGAAGGGTGTAGCTATAAATAGAACAGTCTGCAATCATACTATCTTTTGGAAGGGTGTAGCTATAAATAGAACAGTCAGCAACCATACTATCTTTTGGAAGGGTGTAGCTATAAATAGAACAGTCTGCAATCATACTATCTTTTGGAAGGGTGTAGCTATAAATAGAACAGTCTGCAATCATACTATCTTTTGGAAGGGTGTAGCTATAAATAGAACAGTCAGCAATCATACTATCTTTTGGAAGGGTGTAGCTATAAATAGAACAGTCAGCAACCATACTATCTTTTGGAAGGGTGTAGCTATAAATAGAACAGTCTGCAATCATACTATCTTTTGGAAGGGTGTAGCTATAAATAGAACAGTCAGCAATCATACTATCTTTTGGAAGGGTGTAGCTATAAATAGAACAGTCTGCAATCATACTATCTTTTGGAAGGGTGTAGCTATAAATAGAACAGTCAGCAATCATATTATCTTTTGGAAGGGTGTAGCTATAAATAGAACAGTCTGCAATCATACTATCTTTTGGAAGGGTGTAGCTATAAATAGAACAGTCTGCAATCATACTATCTTTTGGAAGGGTGTAGCTATAAATAGAACAGTCAGCAATCATATTATCTTTTGGAAGGGTGTAGCTATAAATAGAACAGTCAGCAATCATACTATCTTTTGGAAGGGTGTATGAATTTTTTTTCTATTAATCTAAAATTCCATTTTTCGTAATAGATTCTTGTAAAACTATTCCAGCGACCTCGAACAGGCGACTTTTGCGGCAGCAGTGCTACCAAAACCAACACGGTTCATTTAACGCTGTTGTCATCGCAATGTGCCGCATTGTGTTCCTCTCAGGTATACTACCACAAAAAATATATATGTCCTTGCCGTTGTAGCGAAGAAAGGAGGTTGTTACGAGTCCTAAATGCCTTTTTTGAAACAGCCAACGATTTCGATACACGTCGGAAACAGTTGCGATATGTTCTCCTATGTTCTCCATCCTGCCAGAGTGGTCGGACTGAGTGAATGTCCGCGTTGGGCCCAACGGTTTATTATTATTCAGAAAATTAAAAGTTGTAAAAAGTTATTGATATTCGATCATTTATGAGACATATAACATGATTGTGTCTCGCTTATAAGTTTTTGATTTTCATAACTTCTAATGATGATCGCTTAACCGAAATATTAGTTACAGCTAAGGAACTTTATTATCCAAGAAGGTGTAAGGGCTTTCCCTTTCACTTCGAAACAATAAGTTTTCAGTTCAATTAAAAATTTAACAGGGATATTTTACCGATTGAAGATAACTTTGGTAGTAACATAAAATTTTTCAAGAAGGATATTGAAGAAGACGGACATATTCTATGTGGGCATGGAAATATTATAAAGGGTGTCCAATATAAATGCCTATTTAGATTAATCGCTGTCTCTAACTCACTGATGAAACTTCAAGTCGGAAATTTTCTTAGCCAATAATACTTACCTTATTTGTTTAAAAAAATGTTAATATTCATTTTTGATCATTTAAACATAAACCGTGAATTAAATAGTGGTAATTTTTCATAACAAAATTATAACTAATTTTTATTACGTTAAATATTGAAAATAAAAATATGAATTTATTTCTAAAAGAAATATACGTGGTTAAAAGTTTTCAAAGCAAAAAAAGCAAAACCAAAAATTTTCGTATTGTGGCATGAAGACTTTTCCCAAGCTAGCAATGTATTTTGAGGAGTTTGCCACCTCGACGCGTTTGGATCTTTTGTTACTAATCTCTTAGACTACCTATAGGTTCCAAATAAAATTTCAGGTTTCTGCTATAACTCATAAATTTGTTGGATTGGCTCTGACAATATTTTCGGGTCTTAGTAAGTCAGACCTTACTTACTAATTGTTACTGTCTATAGAATTTAGGGATTTTTATTTATAACTTATATGTTCAGCCAGTGGTATAACTGGAATGGTTGATCCAGGGTACTAACAGCGGAAAGTGCGCCTCTTTGACATTTATAGACCGTAACTAGAGTAAAAAGGAGGAAAACAAGTGGAGAAAAAAAAAAAAAAAAAAAAGCACTCGTGGAGAAGTTTGGAAAGAGATATATTAGAGAAGGGGCGAAGAGGGAAAGTAGTAGTGTTGGTGAGAGGGGAGCGACAGTGCTGCGCCATTGACGTTGTTTCTTCAGTTTACTCGGTTTTAGAATGTTCTAAAAAAACAAGGGAGCTAACACGGTATTATAAAAAAAACATTAGGCCATAAGATTCCCTTTACCACCTCATTTCTTTTTTAATTCCTTTTTTTTAATTACATACATCTTTCATCCTTTATTAAACTATTGAGTTTCTTTCAGTGACATTGATAAAAACGGAATTTTTAAAATCTTCTTGTTGATATTTCCATTTTTTTTTTTTTGGAGTTCTTTTGGTGCCCTCTGAAGTTGGTCCTGGGTGCCCGGCAACACTGCACCCATTCAAGTTACTTCAGTGTGTAAGCTATTCCTTCATGCTCAAAACACAGACAGATTATTTCCTTAGGAAGAGCAGGTTCCATGATATATAGCCAAATAAATTCACAAAATAGTGATTTCTCGTTTTTAGGAAAAATAAAATTGTTATTTTGAAAGACTTTAACTCGGGAACTAGTAAACGTAAAAAGCTCTATTAGGTCTTAAATTTTAGAAAATTTTATTTCCTTTAAAAATAGTAATCATGTTTTTCGCGTGGTTGGTAATCTTGAAGATATTGAGTACGACATGAAAATTTTAGGGTTTTTTCATGAATAAAATACCGCCGTTTTTCAAGTTAACGGCATTGGAATTGCAGAAAAGCTTATTGCTTATAATGTCCGAAGCATTCGCAATTCACTCTCAAACCTTCTCCTAAAATGAGTACCCTATTTTGGCCCTTGCTCCATAGCTAATAGGGCCATCTTGCTCGCTGAATGCCACTATCCGCGATATAACCAGAGAATTATTAAGTTAATTTCCGCTTTTGTATTCTTAAATTACTTTATTACAGAGCGTATTGTTTACAACAGATTTGCGGATTGGCGGGAGGAGATTCGGTCGCATCCATCTCGTTTCGGATGCGCTCTGTTATCCATCTAGGGTCTTATGCTCCTCATAAAATACACTGTATCTTTGCTAATACTGGTCCGATTTCGATGATTTTTTTTTTTTTTTTAGATAATTTAATAACCTTTCATACAATTCTGTACATAATTTACTATAAATTGCATGCTTTTTAAGTTAAGCGCAAATAAAATATTCTTTTCGTCACAACTTTTTTCCCTGCACTTTTTCATTGATATACTACATAAATGAAAAGTTAAAGGTCTTTAAGGTGAAGACATTAGGCAAGTTACACCAAAATCGTTGGAGCCGTTTACGAGAAAATTGTAAACAATTGTAAAATCCATGATATAATAGCTAATTCCGGTTAGTCCGATGCGCTGTATCTTTGCTAATACTGGTCCGATTTTGATGATTCTTTTACTGTTTTTTAGATGATTTAATTAAATTTCATACAATTCTATACATAATTTACCATAAAATGCATACTTTTTAAGCCATGCGCAAATAAAATATTCTTTTCATCATAACTTTTTTCCCTGGAATTCTTCGGTGAATTACTATATAAATGAAAAGTTAAAGATCTTTATTAAGAATAATTTAGGAAAGTTTCATCAAAATCGTTAGAGCCGTTTTCGAGAAAGATGTAAAGTCGCACTTCCGGTTAGTCGATTCTGACGAAAAAGTTGCTGTAACATCACAGCCATATACCTACCTTAAATACGTAATTTGAATATCGTACGACTTTTCGTTTTTGAGCTAGGCTGTTCACATACACACAGACACACAGACCATTTTGCGAGGCTTGGTCATTTGGACTCAGTGGACCTTAAAACGTGTACTTCCTCTTACTATATACTTCGTATATAGGTAAGGGAAAGCAAAAAACAGAACAGCAAAAAGTATAATTTTTTTTTTAGCGTTCTGGAACCACCTAAGTGTTTTTAATTCTCTTCAACGTTTATTAGCACAAGTTGAAGACTTGAAACTATAATAATTATAAAAAAATTATTTATTCTGGAATCCTTTCCTTAAGAATAACAAAACAGGTGATAATAGGTGGACTTTAGAGCCTTAGAGTAACATAAATGAAAACAAAAGAATTTATTATTATATAAAACAAAAAATAACAGGTAATTTTACTTTTCAGGATCAGGCTTAATAAAATAAACTATCCCCACCATTTCAGCTCACCGCGTCTAACCAAATAATCTGATTACAATTTCTTGATGTTTTCTCTCTATTTCTATTAATAATCGCTGTTTCCAGTGCCACAATATTTCCCTGTAGAGTTGCCTGGTGAGAATATTCTGATCCTAGGAGAGTTTTGAACAGAATTTTTCGCTAATAACTATTATAACAAAATTATGAAAGAGAGACACACAATTAAGCTGTTGGCCACACGAGGGAAATTCCAAGACTGTTTACAAAGATTATTTTTCATGTTAAGTGCTTTTTACTGATTATCATGTTGAGAATACGCTGTTTTTATTAGTTTTGTGTGTGTATGTGTGTGTGCGCGTGTGTGCTAAGGAAAACTCCAAGTGTGTGTTATAACGAGTTTTTTGTTGGCACAGTTTGTAACTGGAGCGCGGTGTGTAATGGCTCTTACACTATTTCAACTATTCTGAACCGTAAAATTTCTCAAACAATGAAACCAAAGTATACTTGCTTGACTATTGATGCGATTGTGTGCAAAGGTCTGTGAATACAGATGGTATTAGGTGGGATTGGGTTATTCCATACAGTCAGGTTATATTTCATGAAAGTTCTGTTGGACAGTATGCCCTGTCCCTTAATTGTTACTGCTATTATTTACTATAGCATTTCTACGTCAATTGTAACCTATTCCAAATCAATTGTCACCTTTTCCATTTCAATTGTAACTTTTTCCATTTCAAATGTAACCTTTTCCATTTCAAATGTAACCTTTTCCATTTCAATTGTAACCCATTCCAATCAAATGTCACCTTTTCCAATTCAATTGTAACGTTTTCCATTTCAATTGTAACTTTTTCCATTTCAATTGTAACCCATCTGAACATGAATTAATTCAATATTATTTATTTTATTGAAAAATAATAATTTTAATTATGACTTTTGAAATAATTTCGGTATGTTCTTCCAACATTTTTTCATTTATTAGATAATTCATATTAAGTGCTAATTTCAAGTAGCATAATTTTATAAAATAAAATTGCTGTTTATTTATTTTTAAATATTTATTATTTTTTATTTATTTGGTGTGGGGTTCATTAGGTTTTCGAAGCTGCTAATGTCAAATTTACTACCGAAATTTTGTTCGGCCACGTGCATTTCTACTGAATTATTAGTTTTCAAAATTCTTCGGTATAGGTTTGTTCGCTAAGTTTCCAATGGCGCTACTTCCGAATTTACTATCGGATTTCAGACCCCGCATGCACATTTCGATTTTCCGTTGCTATAGAAGGTTTATGTGATAAAGGGATCGTTTATTATTTATTCAAGGGTTCTGATTTCATTTTTAATTGGATTTTTAATCAGGTCTGTGCGTTATACATTTTCTTTAATGTTGGAGTTTTCTATAATATAGGGATCGTTTATTAGGTGCTCGAAGGTTCTGATTCCATTTCTTGAATTAGATTTTGGATTACGGATGCGCATTTTTCATTTTCCGTTACTGTTGAAGTTTTTTATGATACAGGGATCGTTTAGTAGGTTTTCGTAGGTTCTGATTCCGTTTTTTGAATTGGATTTTTTATCGAGCATGTGCAAATTTCAAATTACAATTATATTTGACATTTTCTTTTAGTATATAGCCCTATAAAACCTAATAAACAATAACTTCACCGAAAGAAAGGTCAGTCAATGATAATCCGAAATGAGTATGTTTGATAAAATATACAATTCGAAAAACTGAATTAGAACCTATAAAAATCTAATAAACGGCCCTTATACCCGAAGAAAAGTTCAATATGAACAGTAAATCGAAATGCGCATGCGCGATAAATAATCTGATAGAAAATTCGAAAATATAGTGATTGAAAATTTAATAAACGATTCCTGTACCAAAAAAATGTTAATTGTAATAGTGATTCGAAATGCTCGATCAAAACTCCTATTCACGAAATGGATTTAGAATCCTTGAAGATCTAATAAAGGATCCCTATATCATAGAAAACTCCAACATTAACGGAAATGCAAAACGCGCATGCGCGATCAAAAATCCAATGAAAAAAATGGAATCAGAACCCTCGAATATATAATAAATGATCCCTTTATCACATGAACCTTCAATAGCATCGGAAAATATAAATGCGCATGCGGGGTCTGAAATCCGGTAGTAAATTCGGAAATAGTGCCCTTGGAAACTTAGTAAACGATACTTATACTGAGGAATTTTGAAAACTAATAATTAAGTAGAAATGCTCGTGGCCGAACAAAATTTCGGTAGTAAATTTGACATTAGCAACTTCGAAAACCTAATGAACCATCACCAAAGCGATGAAATTCATCTTCTCCCCCTCCAAAAAAAAAGTATTTAAAATAAATAAAAAACTATATTAATTCAACCTAGAACTAGTTGAAATTAGCACTTAACATCTATTATAATCATCTAACATTATTTTTGTTAATTGATAATTATCAAATAATGAAAATAGTGTTACAAGAATATGCTGAAATTACTTTAAAAGTCATTATATATATTAAAATAATTATTTTCAAATTATAAAAGAAATCAAATATAATATTTATGAATTAATTCATGTCCTTTTGGGTGACCATTGAAATGGAAAAATTTACAATTGAAATGTAAAAGGTTTTAATTGAATTGGATAAGGTTACTTGGAAATTCTATATTTAAATAATAAATATATATGTGCGTGTGTGATCATGTGTTTTTTTCTATTTTCCTGAAAATATTTTAGTTTCCAGTATAAGATCTTGTGAAATTCATATTGCTTACAAAATTATTTCTGAATTAAAATGATATTTTTCCAAGTAACGTAAGTACAAATAATGATGACCTAAAAAAACAATTCATTCAGTTATATTGACTTTTAATTAGGGATTGATAAATTATTTGCCACTTCTATAAATTTGTTTTATTGAAAACTAGTTTCGGTACAAATTTACAAGAGGGGTGCGTTATCACTTGTTCCTCCCGATCTTACCCGAAGGTCGCCGAACTAGCACACTCTAGCGCCATTTGTGCTAACTAACTGCTTTGCATTCAATTGCCACATTCGTGTTCACTGGAATTATTAAAATTATTACTGCTTTAATTATATATTATTTAAAATTATTAGTACTGTCTACTTCCCCTCATTACGTTCGCCCAAGAAATAAACAAAACAGCAACGGATCCTTTTCAGTTGAGGTTGGAGACTTACCGTAATTTCAATTATTATTGCTTTAAATAGATCACAGCTGACGACTTCCGCTCGCTACGCTCGCTCAAGAGATAAACTAACCCCAAAAGTTCATTTTCAGTTAAGATCGGGTCCTTACCGTAATTATTATTACTCCTTGAAATTATTACTACAACTTCCCCAGATTACCGGAAGTCGACAGCAATAACAATTTTAAATAATGTGTAATTCAGGCAGTAATAATTTTAATAATTGCAATGAATACGAATGTTACAATTGAATGCAAAGCAGTTAGCAGAAATGGCGCTATAGTATGCTAGTCCGGCGACCTGCGGGTAAGATCGAGAGTACCAGTGATAACGCGCCCCTCTTGTAAAGTTATACCCTAGTTTCGAATATTATACATTCATCCTCAGTTCTAAAAACACAAAAAAAAATCAAAAATAAGCAATTCAAAATATAGTTTTGATGGCGCTAGAGTATGCTGGTCCGGCGACCTTCGGGTAAGATCTGGAGGTACAAGTGATAACGCGCCCCTCTTGTAAAGTTGTACCGTTTTTTCTGTTATACATGGGAATAAATTTAAGATTGGACTATTGGAGGTATTTATTTGGCCATTTAAGCAAAAATCTGGATTGGATTTGAAGGATTTTATTATTTCAAGTGCTTCATATATATTTAATTTTAGGCTGTTTTCAACGTGCGTATTAATTTAACTCCTGAGTATTTGATGAATTTATGATTTTTTTCATTTAAATGAATTGCAATTTTGGAATTATCTGTCTTATTATTATATGCACGTATATGTTCCTTTAATATCTGATTTAGCGATCTTCCAGTTTTTCCCGTGTATTTGGCTGCACAATTATTACAATTTAGTTCGTATACTCCACTTTTTTGGAAAGGGTCTATAAGGGTTTTTTCTATTTTAAAAGCAGGGTTTAATCCTAGTTTTTTCAATTCATTTCCGACTTTGGTGGATATAGGGCCGTAATATGGAACCAAAACATAATGTTTCGGGATGGGCCTATCTTCGGGGGTCGTTGAATAGATATCGTTAATTGCCTTTTTTTTTTTAAATATGATTGATAGTGGTTTTGTTGTACCCGTTATTTTTTGCTATGGAATATATTATTTCAATTTCTTTATTATAGTTCTTTTTATTTAATGGTATGTTCAAAATACGGTAAATCATGCTATTAAAGGCTGCGAATTAATGTGCTATCGGTCTCCTAGCTCCATTGTTTATAACGACATCCGTGTGGGTGGGTGGGTTTCCGGTAAATTCCATTTACCTTCCTTTCGATTTTCTTCTATACCATCATGTGGATGTCAACTGATATTGACTTTTGCCCTACCAGGTTGCTAAGCAGCAGTCGGTATGGCGTTTTGGACGAACCTTTGTTGGTATAGTGCATAGAGAGCCACATACCGAAATTTGGTTCGCCGAATCGTTGTCGTCGGAGCGTTATTCCCATGTGTGTAGGCTCTTAAGATCTTATAAAAGTGAAACGATGATCATAACTAAAGAATTAACAATAAAACATAAATTTAGAGGTTAATGTTTTTTATCATGGCATCTGGGCATAGTAGACTTTCGAACTGCTTCATTGAATTAACAATGGTCTTTAAATATTTTCGAAACTAAGACACTTAAAGTTATTATTCTATGTGAATATATTTTCAATTTTGATAGGAGTTTTGTTCAACCAAATTAAAATTATAAGAGCTATTTAAGTTAAATCCGATTTATGACGATTGAATTAATTTTTCAAGGAAAGTTGTGTAGGACTGGTGATGTCTCTGAGCTCCCAACAAAAACATCTCGAATTCTCTTACCTCCAAATCTGTGAAGTACACTTTCCGCATTTACAATTCGCCCTCTTGTGACAAGTGAAAAACTGTTAATCTTAAGTCGGTGTATATATGATTTGAGGAGCGGAGTGGCTCAGTGATGAGGCACTCTGGTACCATACACCCGGACCCGGGTTCGAGACCGGCTGTGGTAGATAATTATTTGTTCTGTTATCTGCCGTGGATCGGCCCTTTGGGGTCGGGAGACCCTCCTGGAGATCACCCAGCCTCTAAAAAGTGGGTACACTTAGTTGGGGAAAAACTTGGCGGTTGAGCGTGATATCGGCCAAATCACCTCCTTACACAACCGTTGGCTTAGAAACAGTACGGTCCTTACCAAGTACTGAACCCCCCGAGACTCATATATATATATATATATATATATATATATATATATATATATATATATATATATATATGAGTCTCGGGGGGTTCAGTACTTGGTAAGGACCGTACTGTTTCTAATTATCGCATCATTAAATGTTCATTTCACGCTGGAAACAAAAGATTAGATATGATTATTGCTATTGTATAATAACATAAATATATCTCCATTAGTGCATTTGTTAATGGATTATCCGGTTTGAATCAAGAAAATGGTTGCTCTTTAATTTAACCCTTGTTGAGGAGAAGATGGAAAATCGTAATGTAGAATGGCACAGACGAATTCCATCATGATGAACTCCACGAATTGAGAGTAAAAAATAGATCTTGGTTTGGCTTTGAATCGTTGATCTTAAAAATGTGTTGTGTTTAAATTTATTCAGACTCGAATAGGAAATTGAACTCACCTCTTTTAAGCCTTATATTTTTTTAAATGATTGAGATGGATCCCCAAGAATTTATTGAATTGTTAGCGACTAGTCTACTGAAAGTCCACCGAATTTGCTAAAGGTAGACTTTCACTGGTACTACCCGCGGTTGCGGCCGGCAAAGTTTGAGGGCAGTTTACTACTACTTTGACTGAATAGGTAGGGACATATTTCGCTGGCACTGCCCAGCAGTCTATGACGTCATACCTATACTGCCGCGTCCCTGACCGTTCTAGGAGTCAAACTGCCTCAGACGCGACGGTTCCCTCTTGCCAAAACAATGTCGTTTAATAAAAAAGGATTCAGCGATTATGACGACGAACGTCTAGTAGAGTTCGTTAACCAGTTTCAGGTACTTTATGACCACAAACATAAGGACTATAGGAACGTGATAGTAAAAAATAATGTGCGGAAAAACATATTATTTAATTTTTATATTGATACATTATTATTATTATTGTATTAATAAACAATAAAGAAACCTCGACAGACGAGCTTTGTTCATTGTCTAAAATACCTAACAAATATCTAGTTGTAAATAACATAACAATATATATGTTGTACATATATGGTTGCATATTTGTAAATACTTGTAAATAAATGTATTCATTTATCTATAATTTGTATGTATCTAAATAACATATAATCTTAAAGATTTTAAGGATATACTATTTAGTTATAGGATATACGGTATCGTTTGATTATAAATATAGGAGAGGTTATAACGTTATAGGTTATGCAAGAGTGGGCCGTTGCAGTAGGCGGTTTCAGAGAAATATAGAAGCAGTAACAATCGGGCAGTACCAGCGAAAGTCTACCTTAAAGTAGACTGCCCGCGGTTGCGACTGACAGACCAATCGTATTACGTCATATCTAGACTGCCGGGCAGTACCAGCGAAATATGTCCCTACCTATTCAATCAAAGTAGTAGTAAACTGCCCGCAAACTTTGTCGGCCGCAACCGTAAGTCTACCTTTAAGTAGTTCTTTGCAGGATAATGACAAGGCGAAACTCTTGTAACAAATTATCTTGTATCAAGTAATAGAAAAGTACAAGAGGATAATTTTAGTGGTGAAAGTATTAAATATCCTAATGATTTATCTATACGAGTATATGTGTACATTGATAAATTTACAATATAAAACAAGGCGAAACTCTTGTAACAAATTATCTTGTATCAAGTAATAGAAAAGTACAAGAGGATAATTTTAGTGGTGAAAGTATTAAATATCCTAATGATTTATCTATACGAGTATATGTGTACATTGATAAATTTACTACGAAATTCAAATAAATTTCAATGAAACTGTTTCTTCATGCTTATACAGTTAGTTGTACTGTTAATTTATTCCATCATATTTGTTGTTGATTATTTTTTAAATCTGGTCGTGGCTGTTGCAGGTCCACCGAGAGTAAGCCCACGTACCTTTTGCAAGATCTTTCCATTCCATTTCCTGTTTGATCGAAACCTACAGATTCGTCAGGTCGGGGAGAAGATAGCCAGCCTCCTTCCAAGGAACAGAGACATAAAGTCATTTGTGCTCACCGACCTCATGGATCCGGTAAGATAAATTATTTTTAAATGTTTGTTGCTATGGATATTATCATTATTTCACAGAACAATAAATTTCATTGAAAACAAAACAATAAAATAAACAAAGGTTAGTCTTATTGTAAGTAAAGAACAACAAAGAAATATATACATATAAATTATATCGGATCAATTCATCATTGATTAGTGATTTAATAATTATTAGCTGATATTAATTCATACAGAGATAGTCTTTATTTTGAGATGAACGTAACGCCCGAGAGTAATTTCCGCAGAAGTGAGAGCGTGGTGGAGGATTCTTGTAAATAAATGGGGTCGAAAAATAAATTATGTATCAAATGGAGTACATGTTTTATTCGTAATGATTAATTCCCGACAATCATAAACCTTGGTTTACAATAAATCAACACAGTCACAACTAAATTAAAAAAATAAAATTCAACGACGGAGATCATCAATTTTGCTTCAGTGAAATTCATGTGAAGGGCGTAAGGCTATGTCCACACTGGTCGATTTTCCATTCGATTTCGTTTTCAACATCGCTACCTAATCCTCTCGTACCATGACTATTCGAGAGAGTTTCTTTTATAAATTATCTCTTTATTTCATGATTATCACTAACTATTTCATTCATCACATTTTTTTAAACAAATAATTCATTTGTTTTCGAAATTATCCAAAAGCAATATGTTGTTTTGTTTTTTACTTCAGATGATATAACAAAAATAAAAAATAAAGGTTTGCTTCTAGTGTCATTTTCATTTGAAAATAATATATTTTTTCTTACTTTAATTAACCCAATTTATTAATTAATGAGATACAATAAGACACAAAAACTATAATTTGTATATTATTGGGACAACAAAATATAACTTGTATTATCTATTCTACAAGTCAGAATGTCACTGTCTTACCAAGAAATTTTAAATTGTATAAATTATTGAGGGGCATTGCCCCTAACCAGTATTGGGCAAATTTCATTCAGAAAAAAAGTAATAAATTATGAATAAAACTTAAATTTTATTCATGAATAATGAATAATCTATTTATTCCTTATTCTGTGAATAAATTTATTCGTCCTTTTTGAATCAGTAATCAAATACAAATAAATATCCAAATGAAAAAAATTATTTGAATAAAAAAATGCGTTTGCATAAGAAAAAATATTCGAATAGAAAATAATAACTTAAACATTAAAAACCCCTCGTATAAACAATAGTTTAAATATTTACGCAAACCACGGTGACACCTACACATTTTTACTTATTTTTTCTTAAAATTATTTGAGAGAACTGATACGCAAGACAGAATGTTTCTTGGTATTTACTTGATGGCCACTATTCCTTTCATTTCAAATGAACGTTCTTTCAAAAATTAGGAAGTAACAATATTATTCCATTTAGAAAATCGAATTGGGTAAACAGACGAAAGCTTCAATCTGTTTTAATATTTTATTAGGAGTCTTGTGTTAATAAAAAAACAAAATAATAGATTATAGACCTGAAGTTGGCTGCGTTCGGAAGATATCTTCTTACAAAATATTTTTTATTGTTTGTTTTTTTGGTACTCATTCGGGATATTAAGATTGGCTTAAAAAACGATAAAATGTTTTTTTTTTCACGTAGTGTATTGTGCGGTAAAGCTGTTGTTGATTATAAAGAAAAATTGGACCAAGAAAATAAAACACGAGTGGAAATAATAATAATATCGACACTTTTCGATATTATAAAAACAAAATCTGAATTATACTGTCACAGAAATATCAATATGTGTGCCCCTGAAAAAGATTAAAAATATCTAGACCCGATATATCAAAATATTGACATTTTTTTCAATATATTGAACTACTATTTCTATATATTCAAAAACTATCGATGCGATATATATATATATATATATATATTTTTTTTTTTTTTTTTTCCATATTTCCATCCTACAATATGTACGAACTTTTTTTATTTTGATGTCAACTTCTTTAGAGGAAATAGTTTTTCTAACCTCTAAAAAGAGTATTGTCGTGAGCGACTGGCGACAGACCATTTTGGCAAGAGAGTAGCAAAAGACTGAAAAGACTCCGTGCCGCAATAGAGATCAACTTTTTAACCTCAGTGCTATTTTTTACTGTATTTTGAGAGATTATTGAAGTTCGTAACATATAGCTATAATGCTCTCAACGCTTTACGAAGGTCCAAAGCTAAAACAAATCTGGAAACGTTTGATAGTTTACACTGACTTAGCTTTAATCTAATTACTTTTAATAATTCTTATCTATAAACAAAAATTGTATTGACCGATTTGAATGTTGTTTCATAAATAATATACCTAGGCATAAAAAATATTATATATAGAAAGAGCCCCCTTATATCTCTGGTTGTGGTGGGTGTCTATGAAGTAGATTCTCAGGTGGAGTCCTCCCTCCCCCCCCCTGATACCCTACTGATAGTTTACTTCTCAAACCTTCAGCACTAGTGCAAAGTTACGACACGGAATCAAATGACCGCACTGAACCTATTAAAAAATAATAATAAAAACAAATTTGCTGCTACAACTAATATATATATTTCATCTAGGTCTCAACCTCAAGTTTCAAAATTCCCTGTTAAATACTATTCTTATAAACATTGTATTTATATTATAGAATTGAATTTATAGAATGAAATAAATTTTTTATACCGCACTAACATTTAAATTTAAACATTGTTACTATCTGTTATTTTATAGGAAAGTTTTTAACATCTATCAACTGTATTTAGAGGGTGCAATAGATTTTGAAAGTGAACACATTGTAATTTACAATGCTTTGAAGGAGGATATGAAATGGTTATTTGTTGGGGATCTTACAAACAATTGATGACCGTAGCAGGGAGATGATCAACACATTTACAACTGTCCATATCCCAGTTAATCGATTGGAAACAAATTAGCAATGAATTACTCATCCTACTACTGTATTGTGTTTTTCGATTAACAAACATTGCTGGCATAGCCCACAGTTACTTTCAGCATAGTACAAAATGTATTTTTCCCTCTTCTTTATAAATAAAAAAAAAACTTTTTTTCTAAAAATTCATTTTTTTTAATAGTAATATATATTCACAGTTTTTTTAAAGATTCAAGTGAATTTAAATAGTTGATTTTTCTTTTAGATTAAAATTAGAAATCGGTGCTAAACCAAACCTATGAAATTGCATAAAATGACGCAACTGAAGAAAATTGGTGAATCTAAAAGATTTTTAATAGTATTAGAAAATACGCTCTCTACACGGGGCGCACATTGGTTGAAAGGCGGAAAAAACCTATTTTTTCAAGGTATTGGAAAAATAATTTTGTTTTCAATATTTATAAATAGAATAGTTACCTAAAATATTTTATCTATTTAATCTGAAATAGTTTAATTTTTACATTTGTAACGGGCCTCCAAATTCAACCTTAGAATGTTTAATTTTTAAGAAAAAAATTGTCGACTTGATTTTTATTATAGCCACTCATATAATTTCTTCTTATTGCGATTTTCCTTTGTAATCAATAACAGCTATACCAGACAATTTTTTTTTCCTGTTGGCACTATAGGCCATGGAGATCTTTGGCCGCGCGATGTGGTATTCTTACAGACATTTATTGCTTGCGGGAGCACAAGACAGCCTGGAAGGGGTCACCCAACGTCACGTTGCTGCGAACCATGGTTTCCATGGTGCAGCGGCAGGCTATCCATAGCTCCGTAGCCAGCCCCTATGAGGTCAATTCGGCAGTGTCCTTCCCACCGACTCACTTGGGGTTAAGCACAGTGCCAAACCGGTCAAGGTCCACGGATTATGGCTGTTCAGGGTCAGCAAGCGTACGAGGACCTATATTTCTTTCCCCGAAGCAGACCGTCCATGGATCAAACCTCCGAGCGGCTATTTTACGTCCTGGAAAACAACAACGCGATCCGCAATTTAGGTACAAAGGGTAGGGTCATCACTACTACGCCCGGGCTGTGTGAGTTTCCTCCAGTAGGCTGATGAGTCTCACATACCTGGGGGAGGGGAGATAAATTGTTTGAGGAATTAAATTAATCATTAATTATATTAAATTAAAGTAATGTCGGCACCGGGATTTGAACTCACAACAAGTTTGAGTATGTTCTTTGAGTTTGTAAGTATGTTCTTTTTGCAAGCGCATTACCCCGCTCGGCCACCCCGACCCCACCAGACAATATAATGAGTGGAAAAACATGTTTTTGTTTATTTTAAGCCAATAATAATTTTCCAAATAAGTAACAAAAAAAAACCATGAAAAAGTTTTTGTTCGTATATATCTTCTGAACGCAGTCGATCACAGGTCTAAAATCTATTTTTTTCTTAAAACAAGACTCCTAATAAAATATTTTTAAAAATTCAGCTGCTCTTGTTATTTGTTTATTGCTTCCTCAACAGCTGAAGCTGTCAAATCCATATGACGGGCATAACACCTACTACTGTTCATCCAAGTTTGGTGAATTTTTAGGAATTGTGCGGGTTGGTGCCTAGATGGTCACATATCAATCTTATCAAATTCCAACGACTACTTTCGCCTACGCATGCGAAAATGTATTTTCCTTGACACATCTATATTTTAATAACGGATGGTCCGATTTCGCCCAAAGTTGGCGATTAGTTTAGATTTGATCCTGTTTTAATTTCGCTTACACATACGCAAGCGTATTTGTAAAAGTGCCCAATTTTTAATCTTTTTCAGGGGCACACATATTGATATTTCTGTGACAGTATAATTCAGATATTGTTTTTATAATATCGAAAAGTGTCGATATTATTATTATTTCCACTCGTGTTTTATTTTCTTGGTCCAATTTTTCTTTATAATCAACAACAGCTTTACCGCACAATACACTACGTGAAAAAAAACATTTTATCGTTTTTTAAGCCAATCTTAATATCCCGAATGAGTACCAAAAAAACAAACAATAAAAAATATTTTGTAAGAAGATATCTTCCGAACGCAGCCAACTTCAGGTCTATAATCTATTATTTTGTTTTTTTTATTAACACAAGACTCCTAATAAAATATTAAAACAGATTGAAGCTTTCGTCTGTTTACCCAATTCGATTTTCTAAATGGAATAATATTGTTACTTCCTAATTTTTGAAGGAACGTTCATTTGAAATGAAAGGAATAGTGGCCATCAAGTAAACACCAAAAGACTGCAAAGGGACTTTTTAATGCTTTTAATACGGTATTTGGTTGGATATTAGTTGGACCGATTTCGAACAATTTGTCGAGCTCATGCTGTACGGCGATGCTTACAGTAGCCGAAACACGTTTCGAAGACGAAACACTGCCGGCGATCATGACTAGATTCTGGGAGATTGAGGAAGTCCCCACAGTTCCAAAATTGAATCCTGAAGATATTAGAGCTGAGGAATATTTTAAAACGACTCATACAAGGGATGAGAATGGAAGATACATAGTTCGTCTGCCATTTAAAAGTGAACCTTTAAATTTACAAGCCTCACGGTTTATTGCCATTCATCGTTTCAGAAAGTTGGAGGAAAAGTTGACAAGGGACATAACTTTAAGACTTGAATATGATAAGGTATTTCAGGAGTACCTTAGTAAGCAATACCTTTCATCTACAACTCTTCCAGGAAAATACTTTCTTCCACATCATGGGGTTTACAAGGATAGCTCATCCACACATTTATGCATAGTTTTTGACGCTTCGGCATCCACTCACTCTGGATAATTGAATAATTACCTTCTTACAGGACCAAAGCTACATCCCGATATCAAGGATATCTTGTTGAAATTTCGTCTTCCTCAACATGTTGTCTCCGCTGACATATGCCAGATGTTCCTCCAAATTTTAATCCATCCTGAAGATCGTTTGTACCATCACCTGTTCTTCCGATTCAATCATGTTGATGCAATGCAGGAGTACGAATTTAACCGCTTGCCCTTTGGGTTATCTTGCTCTCCTTTCTTGGCTATACGGGTGATCCAACAGCTTGTCTCCGATGAAGGACATAACTACTCGCTCGCTTCACGTGCCTTATTAGAAAATATGTATGTTGATGATCTGTTGGCCGGTGCAGAGACGCTCGATGAAGCCATGAAACTACCAACTGAACTCATTGGCCTGCTATCTAAAGGTGGTTTCACATTGAAGAAGTGGTTTAGTAGTGAAAGTCAGCTTATCAAAGATGTCTCTCTTGAAGAGGACGATTCCACAGTATCACTTAGTAATATGGAAGATCGAGTTGTAAAAATCCTAGGTATGCAGTGGGAACCAAATCTAGATCGGCTATCATATCGGGTCGCACCGAAGGACATCTTTTTATACAAAAAGAGGGATCATTTCTACTATAGCTCGTATGTATGACCCATTGGGATACTTGGCACCTGTTATCTTCCGAGCGAAAGCTATTCTGCAACAACTGTGGAAACTTAAAATTGGATGGGACGATCCGATTCCATCAAATATCCAGGCTCAATGGGATGCATTCTTCACGAGTCTACCTAAATTAGCTCAAATAAGCATTCCAAGAAGAATTATTTTAAATGAGCACTTATGCAGCACCATAGTTGGATTCGCAGATGCTTCCTCACTTGGTTATGCAGCGGTAATATATCTGCGTACCGAAACTGAAAGTGGCCATATTTCGACAAATCTAGTTTTTGCCAAAACACGATTGGCTCCCTTGAAACCGGTCACAGTACCGAGACTGGAACTCTGCGCCGCAGTATTATTAGTTAATACCTTGAAGGCCCTTCGAGAATTCTTGTCCCAATTTCGGGACGCGCCAGTATATTTACTTTCTGATTCAGCCACTGTTTTGGCCTGGCTCCATCTGCCATTTCACCAAATGAAAATATTCGTAGCTCATAGAGTGGCCAAAATTCTGGATCTGCCTGGCCTGTCTTCATGGCACCATATTCGCTCCCAATATAATGCAGCTGATATCGCCTCTCGCGGCAGCGATCCTGCGGACCTAATCAATGATACACATTGGTGGTTAGGACCTAATTGGCTGCAAATTCCCATTTCAGATTGGCCTTTGGATGAAATAGACACTTCGAATATTTCACAATTACCTGACACGAAATCAGATGTAATCATTATGCTAACACAAAATAACGATGGCCGGGAAATTATGGAAGAAATAAACAATTTTTCGTCGTTTACCAAATTAATTAGAATTTTCAGCTATATCCGTCGATTCTGTAGTAACGCAAGATGCAAATTGAATGAAAGAAAATCAGGTACATTAAAGCTGACCGAGCTTAGGGATACCACTACACAGCTGATAAAAATTATTCAAAACTACCATTTTCCTAAGGCCATACCTACTGAAAAATCTGACAGGATAACCCTACAATCTTTGTCTCTTTTTGTAGATTCGCTGGGTGTCCTTAGGGTGGGCGGTATACTGCGAAATGCACCGCTCTCTGATGATGCTAAATATCCAATATTACTCCCTCGCAAATCTCACTTCGTCACTTTGCTTGTTGATTATTACCATACGACATACTTACATTCAGGTCCCCAGCTTTTGCAATCTCTTCTAAGACGAAGATATTGGATACTATCGGGTTGTCGTTTAGTACGGCAACGAGTGCATCAATGTTTGAGATGCCATCAATTAGCTGCAAAGAATTTCAGCTACCGAATGGCCAATTTACCACTATCCCGATTTCAGCAAGGACGACCATTCCTCGTTGTAGGAGTTGATTTCGCCGGCCCGTTTATGTTAAGAGAATCACTCAGGCGTAAAGCGGTAGCCCACAAATCTTATGTTGCTCTTTTTGTTTGTCTGAGCACAAAGGCAATGCATGTGGAAATCATCTCTCAACTTACTACGGAGACTTTCTTAACAGGGCTAGATCGTTTCATTGCTCGACGAGGATTACCTAACAAAATCATGTCAGATCAAGGGACCAACTTCGTAGGAGCTGATCGGTGTTTAAGAGAATTGTATTCGTGGTGGAATCTTCAGCCTGTCAAACAGAAAGTTGAAGATCATCTCGCTACGCGTGGAATTCAATGGAGGTTTATCCCTCCTTCAGCGCCACATTTTGGTGGTATTTGGGAAGCGGGGGTAAAATCGCTGAAATTTCATCTCGTTCGAGTTGCGAAAGACCAAATTATTACCTTTGAGGAAATGACAACAATCACAACACGAATTGAAGCAATTCTTAATTCCAGACCTCTGTATCCGATGTCTTCCTCCCCTGAGGATCTTGACGCATTAACTCCTGGCCATTTTCTCATCGGAGCTCCTTTGCTGGCATTGCCAGAACCAGATCTTAATGATATTCCATCCAATCGACTCACTCGATGGCAGCTCTTGAGACGTTGCATAGCTGATTTTTGGAATCGATGGCGGCATGACTACTTGAATTGTCTACAACAAAGAGTCAAGTGGAATTCGGATAGCCTAATATATCAAGTGGCACCTTGGTATTATTGAAGGATCCGAATACGCAGAGACGATGGGATAATTCGAGTTGCCAAAATCCGGACACCAACGGGAGAATACTTAAGACCGGTCTCGAAGCTGGCCCCCTTGCTCCCACCTGTGGACCAGAATTAATTTTGAAAATTAACTCAGATAAATTTTGGTGGGCGGTATGTTCAAGCCGTGAACTATAGTTGGTTTTTGCTCCGTTACTTCCTAATATTTTAATTTCATTTAATTTAATTTAATTAAGTTATTATTTTTTTTTTTTTTGTTTGTTTTGAAACGAGAAAAAGTAAGTTTATATTGTATTTGTTTCATCGATACAGATATTATTTAGAAACTATCAAGAGATAACTGTGTAGCTATTACCATTTTGTCACACATCGAGCGTCATTTTTTTTATTGGAGATTGTCATAGTGCCCGACTATCGACGCTACCTGCTGCCAGCTATACTTCTCGTCATCGGGAAGTTGGAAATAAAGCCTTCGTCTCAAATGCACCATTCATACGATTATCGAGGTAACAAAGACTTTTTTTCGTCGCCATTCATACATTGATGGTACCAAACTTAATTAACCTGAAGAGATCCGTGAATCTACTAAACTATTAAGTGAAATAGGTAATTAGTTTCTTTTAGTGACCAATATTTCTCACTGAACAAAAAAAAAAACGATTTAATGGAAAATTAACTTTGTTTATAGATTGTTATAGAAATATATTTGTTTAATTTTATTACTTACATATTAATATTTATAATATCAAAACAATTTATTTTTCAAAACTAGTTAGTTTCAAATTACCTTTTTCTCTCCTTTTTTGTATTAGTAATAGGATTTTCAACGATAAATATTTTAATTTATGTATAGCTGTAAGACACCTTTTGTTTATATTAATGAGTTTAGTTTTTATACTGTTATGTAATTTCTCGTTTCAAAATTAAAATTAATTTATTTTACTGTTTTTTAACTATTTTTTTCCAACATTATTCATTTTTTTTTTGTGCTCAAAGACCGGCGTTAGTAGAAACGGGGTCGAGACATATGTTTGTTTTATAACATCGCTCTCCCCACCACTTAATAAAATATAATTTTACTAAAAAATAATTATTTAAAAAATGTTAACACATCTTTTTATATTTGATAATGTTACCAAGCAGTAGATTTTTTAGGATTTTATTAGACATTGCAAACAAGGTTGGCAGCTTGGCTAGAAAAGCCAGAGATGGGAGAACGTTAGAAAACCAGAAGATAACCTTCTTGTATCTCTCTCTCTCTCTAACGCATGCAGCTTATCTATAGCTTTAAAGATATATTTATGCTTTCTTTTTGTTTGTTTCCGTATATATATATATATATATATATATATATATATATATATATATATACGGAATATATATATATATATATATATATATATATATATATATATATATATATATATATATATATATATACATATATATATATATATATATATATATATATATATATATATATATATATGTATATATATAAACATATGAACATATATATATATATATATATATATATATATATATATATATATATATATATATATACATACATATATAACTTAACGAGTCCGGGTTAAATAATTTAAAAAAAAAGGAAAGGTTTTAAATAATTACGCAACGAAAGATGGTTGATAACTGTCTTTATTCGACAAATAATCCTACTTATATACTCTTAGGGAGTTGTTTATATTACTAGTAGGATTAAGTTATATTCTTAACTAGGTCTGGCTCTTAACTCCCCCCTCCCAGTTTCGGACATGTCCGGAAACTCAACAAAACAAAACAAGCTAACAAAACAGAAAGAAAGAAAAAAAAAATCACCACCCTAGGTAAGTCATAGAACTCACTCCTGTGCAATATTGGTACTCCCTAAGTACAATTTGAGAAATACATAGTAATACAATAAATATAAAAAAAAATAGGCTACATTCAAGTGTCTTAACTTCTTATCAAAAACAACAAATAAAAATTATCTGGAGCTCACTCCTGGACTCTATATAACAAAAAAAAAATACAAAATACAACATAATACATTCTTTTGCATACTCTAACAACATCACACGCAGTTATCCCCCGCCCGCATAGGCGAAGGCGCTCCAGACCCCAATGCATCACCTAATGGAAATTTAAGCTGATCTAGATGAACAGTTCGCCTCTTTTTGGGCTCATCCACGGTTTCGATAGTTACGACGTTATGCTCCCGGATGACGATTACACGGAACGGACCCTCGTACCGCCGTGTCTCCTTTCCCCTATTAGACCCTATGCGGCGATATTCGATTGACCCGATTTTTATATCCTCTAAACGGTCTCTAACCTACACATTTTCCCGGGCTACCCTGGTTCGTTTTTCTTTCACGATTCGCTCCCGCACCTTTTTCCATAACTCTCGGACTTGTACCTGATTCGTAATGATGTCCTGGTCCTCCGGCGAGTTCCCCGCTGTCCCCGCATAGTCCCTTCCGGGTCCGCGCAACCCAAAAAAACCTCAAATGGTGAAAATCCCGTGACCGAATGGATCGAGTGATTATACGCCGCTACCGCTTTCCGCATCGCTATGTCCGGTTCCAATCCCTTCTCCACCTGGTAGACCCTGAGATGATCACTGAGAGTGCTATGTAAGCGCTCAATCCCTCCCAGACTCTTCGGATGGCCCGGCGTGTTGAAATGCCAGGTGACTTCTAAAGTTATCATTTCGTCGCTCACCGCCGTATTGCCAAACTCCCTCCTTTTATCGGATGTGATACGCTCCGGTACCCCGTAGTACATGAACCACGTGTGTAGAGTTTCCAAAATCGCGTCTGCCGCTTTCGCCTGAATAGGATGCGCCATGGCTATTTTACTAAACACGTCGATGATCGTCATCCACCGATATCCCCTCCAGGTAAACGTATCAACCTGTAGATCGCGCAGCGGTTTATCCCTCATAGGTGTCTCCTCCTGTACTGCCCGTGGTGGGTGGCAGTCATATTTAGTGGTCATGCAAACCTCGCAAGCCCCAATAATATTCCGTATCGTTTGCTTCATGCCTGCCCAAAAATATTTCCGTTTCAAGGCCTGTAGGGTCTCACTAACTCCCCGATGATTCGTTTTGCCCTGGTGATACGCTGTGGTCAATTCGGCTTGGCGGTCTGCTTCCCTAACCGTTTCCATCAGTATCCTACTGCGAACAAAGACGCGATCCAGACTTTGCTCCGTTTTCCACACCTGCTTCACCTTTTCCCAAATCGTAGCGTTTCCCACGTATAAGTGATGTGTGCGGCCTGGTGAAGACGCGTCCTTCAAAGCCTGACAGACCCTATCGACTCGAACTCCCGGCGGTGAGGAAATGACGTTAATGCGCGAACGTCCATATCGGAGATATTCAATGGATAGCGAGCCCGCGGTTTTGGTTTACCAAATTATCTGCCGTGGTTTATCGTTGACGGTCTCGTCGATCTCCTCCATCTGAGCTGGTCTCTCGCCCGACGAACTCTCTGTTCCTGAAGATTCCCCGCCCTGATCTACCCCCGTAGTAGCCGGTTCCACCTCACCATCTGGTGACCAGTCTTGCAGAAATTGTCGAATGTCGCGGGATGGCCCAGCGGTGGCGTCCTCTATGGCATTGACCGATAGGGCTCTCGATAGCCAGTCCGCGACTACGTTCTCCTTACCGGGTTTATAGACGATGTCCATGGAATACTGATTTAGTAGCTCCTTCCATCGCGACGCGCGTGCAGTTTACCCACCCACTGCAGCGGACTGTGATCTGTCTGGACCCGAAAACGTTTTCCAAATAAATACGGTCGGAAATGGTCGATTGCCCAAACGATCCCAAGGAGTTCCCGTTCCAACGCGCTGTAACGCGCCTCCGCGTCTGTCAACCTCCTGCTGGCGTACGCAACGGGACGATCTCCTCCCCCGCCCTCCTGTGACAACACCGCGCCCAAGGCATACTCACTGGCATCGGTAGTAAGCGTGAACTGTTTGGTGAAATCGGGGAACGCTAGGACTGGTTCCTCCTGCAACCTTGCCATACACTTCCTAATATTGTCCTCCATATTGGGCGTAACGATCATACGCGCCCCTTTTTTTAACAAGCCGTTGATGGGTACCAAATATTGCGCCATATCTGGCACGAACCGCCTATAGTAATTTAATGCCCCTAACAGCCTGCGAATCCCTTTGATATCGCGAGGAATGGCCATCTTCGTGATTGCATCTACTTTTGCGG
Source organism: Rhaphigaster nebulosa (assembly GCA_948150685.1). NCBI lineage: Eukaryota > Metazoa > Arthropoda > Insecta > Hemiptera > Pentatomidae > Rhaphigaster > Rhaphigaster nebulosa. The sequence continues at coordinate 161,373,745 of OX411307.1, forward strand.
CATCTGGTTTAACCCTTCGATACAGTATGGCCAAAAATTTGATCTCGCCCTTCCCCAAAACCGATTTTTCTGGAGATAATTGTAGCCCAAATTCGCGAACCCTCTTGAATACCTGCCGCAGATGCTGGACATGCTCTTCCTCCGATTTACTGAAAACAAGAAGATCGTCCATATAAATTTGGCAAATCCCCTCGTCGATACCCCGGAGAAACTCGTCCATTAAGCGCTGAAACGTGAGGGGTGCGTTCTTCAACCCGAACGGCATCCGCGTAAATTCATAATGCCTCCTTTCGAATGTAAATGCGGTCTTTGACTGGTCTCGCGGGTGAATTCTGATTTGGTGATATCCGGCTTTCAAATCTAGTGTGCTGAAAACCGTTGCGCCGCTTAATCTGTCCAGAATGTCATCAAATCGCGGAATAGGGTACGCTTCATCCACCGTGTTACTGTTCAGCTGCCTAAAGTCCACCACTACGTGGTATTTTTCCTATCCCCCGGAAAAGGTTTCTTTTTAACTGCCCATAAGGGGCTATTATATGGGGAGGAGCTATTCACAATGATCCCCTGCCGCTTCAGTTCGTCTAATTCCTCACGAATGTGCTGCCGCTTCGCTTGTGGGTACCGCTTTTCTTTTACATATGTCACCCTTTCGTGTTTAAGAGTAATTTCGTGTACTGTTTTCCCTGTGGCCCCTAGCACATCCCCTTCCTAATAAATTCCCTCATCAGCGACCGTCTCCAATTCTCGACTGCGCTAACCATCCTGACTCTGTTACCCTTGACAGCCCGGTGGCACGTGTATAACCTACGCCCAAGTTTAACATGCCACTTACCCTTCTTATTTCGCACCCTGACGCCTACTCTTTCTAAAAGTTCGCACCCGACTATGGCTTGATATTGCTCTCTATCACATGTACCCGTAGTCTGCCCTGTTCGTCACCCCATTGACGCAACCCTATCTTCACCTCGCATATCACACTACATGGCCCGCCTACAACCGCATTTCCGAATCTGAAGCGCCTTCCCTTTACCACATAAATTTTTCGCGGCAGTTCTCGACAACAGGCAGCCGTGCCCACCAGGCACTTCACCCCGCTTTGGATCTCGATTATAGGCAACCAACATTTGAGCTTACCTTCAATGTTATTACAAGTGAAATTTCGGTCGCCTTTCTGTAGACACCCTTCTCATGCTGTCGCCTTTCGCTGTCCGCGCGCCTGAGCCGCCCGATGTCGTTGCCTCTCCCAGCCGCTCCGACTATCCTCGCCGCTGCTGCTACCTGGCTCCTCCTCGGTCTCTGATGATGCGCCTGTCGATTCTCTGGACGCTCCCTCTCGTCTGGCCATTCGTCTGCGCACCTCCTGCGCGTTTACTTCCATGGGCTCACCATGAGACGCCTCTTTCCTCGGATAAATATACGGACATTGCCGGGCTATGTGTCCTTCCGTACCACATTCGAAACATTTGGTACGGGGACATTGTGCCACCAGATGTCCGGGCTTACCACATTCATGACACCTTCTCTCGCCCTTTCTTCCATTTTTCCTCTCCGTTCCTGGTCTTCTGTCCCGGTTCGTAAGCCTTTCCCGCCGATAGCCCTCTGCCTCTCTCTTTCTACCAGCTTCAAACCTCGGCCGACTCCTACTCATCTCCGGCCTACGAAAAGGGACTCTGGTCCAGCCCACTTCTACCTCTCCGCTATACTTCGCCTCCTCGTCCCTGGCGCTGGCATCCACCATGTCTTGTGCACATTCCAGGAAGCTCTTTTCTCGAGGCAAGCCGTCTTTCCTTCCCGTGTCCCGAACCAGTTGCACCTTCAATATTGTGGACAAGAATTCTATCCTTGCTTCCACCTGCTCCGCACACATGGCCTCCCTCAGCTTCTCCGTGATTTTATTATAGCGTGCCAGTAGTATGCCTGCATACTGGCCGCTGCTCTGGTGAGGCTTGCGCGTTTCTCTGAACATTTGAAGAATGTCCTCTTCCGGGTCCCACCGACCTCCTCCAAACGCCTTCTTCAGCCGAGCCTTCACTGTGTCCCAGCGTGTCCTCATCCGCCTGGATCAGGTTTAATACGCTCCTTCGGATTCGACAAACTAAAGCCGCTCTTAATGCCGCAACTGCTCTCACTTCAATTAAATCATCCGCGGCCATTGAATCAATCTGATATATGATTCTGTCCCCTCCTTTCAAAAAGTGGTTTAATTCTCCCACTTCCCCATTGAATTTATCCAACTCTCTTATCGCATACCTAATGTCCTGGGCGTTGGCTCTCTTCAGTTTCAACCACTCTATGGCATTAGCTTCCGCTGCGGCAAGATTCGCGTGCGCCTGCACTAGCGTGGGTCTCGCGGCGAGTTCCACGGCAGCCTGTGCCAGCTGGTGTGTCGGTTGAAGCGGGACGTCATTAGGTACCGTCAATGTAGCTGCCCAAAGAATTCCTTGTTGTTGTCCGGTCTGAGGTACCCCTTCTGGCATCTCGTCATTCATACTTGTCCGGTAAACAATTCGGAAAAAAAGAAAATTCTTCCGCTACAATACTCCGCTCTTCTCTCGGGTTTCGGCGCCACTTAACGAGTCCGGGTTAAATAACTTTAAAAAAAAGGAAAGGTTTTAAATAATTACGCAACGATAACTGATAATTACGATGGTTGATAACTGTCTTTATTCGACAAATAATCCTACTTATATACTCTTAGGGAGTTGTTTATATTACTAGTAGGATTAAGTTATATTCTTAACTAGGTCTGGCTCTTAACTCCCCCCTCCCAGTTTCGGACATGTCCGGAAACTCAACAAAACAAAACAAGCTAACAAAACAGAAAGAAAGAAAAAAAAAATCACCAGCCCAGGTAAGTCATAGAACTCACTCCTCTGCAATATTGGTACTCCCTAAGTACAATTTGAGAAATACATAGTAATACAATAAATATAAAAAAAAAATAGGCTACATTCAAGTATCTTAACTTCTTATCAGTAGTTAGCTAGTTCAAAATAGCCTGGCGCCCATAAGACAAAGTTAAATACAGGTAACTGAATATTCTGGTCATAGCAAGTTATACCATCTATGCAGTTGTACTTACATTTTTGCAGTTTTGTGACAGTAAAATTGGGAGACGCAATGAAGACATTTATTTTTTGAACTGTTTAGTATTTTTTTTTTTTGTTTCAGTGAAAAATTTGAAGTGGCAAAGTTGAAATTTACAATCAGCACCCTAAAAAGCATAACTTATTAGATTTGTAGAACTTCATCAAAACATTCCACCCTCTTCCTGGTTCCCATTTGACTGGACTACATTGCGTCTCCTATTGTCGATTCACTTTCGCTTCATAACGAAGCGGCCAAAAAAAAATTTTTTTTTATAAATATAGTTTATTTCATAAATAGTATTACATTGAACATTTATAATTGAATCGGGATGTACCCTTATACAATACATTTTTTATTATACAACTTAATTGGGCAAAAATTATATTTTATTTATTGGTAAAAATAAAAATGAGAAAGAAAAAAAAAACCCAACACTGTTCTGAAAATTAATAAAATACAGACTATTTAAATGAAATATAAATATTAAAATAAAATACAGGCTTCTTAAATTAGTATATGTTTTGTTCGTTTATGTTTATATCTGCGTGTCGTAGCTTTGGTATAATTACCTATTTCAGTTATTAAAGGATTTAGAGAGTAAGGGCATGATTGAAAGAATGAATGAGTTAGTTACTGAATACGAATTAATGAATACGTAAACATGTATAAAGGATATATTTAATTCTGAGTGCATCTTTGTTTTTTTGGTGTAATACGGATAATTGTTGACAATTCTGAGGCATTTATTATGGAATACTTGTAATTTTTTAATATTAGTTGCACTTGTGAAACTCCAAAGATTGGTCTTAGTACAGATTTATATAGAATTAACTGATTACTAGAAGAAAGTTTTGATTTTTTGTTAAAATAGGGAAGCATTGGTACATCATTTTCCGGCCGTTTTCTAATTTTAATATTGATATGTTGATTGAACAGAAGCTTACTATCGAGTGTTACTTCTAAGTATTTCACGGATTTGGCTAATGGAATTGAAGAACCGTTTTAAATTACGTTCGGAGGGAGTACAGGTCTTCGTTTTGTAAAAATGATGGCCTCCGTTTTGTCTATGTTGAGGCGTAATGCATCTTTACTGTTGACTATAGGATTGAATTCTAAATTATTATTTATATTTTTTTTTATTTAGGCCAGTTTGCCTCTTTATACTGGTATTTAACAGTGGGGGGTTGCATAATTGTATTTAATTTGATGCGAAATAAAACTGGGTTGTGGTCCGAACTTAAGATTGGTATTATACTTAAGATATAAGACGGCTCAGTGAATAAAATGATTTCGTTAATAAGATGTCGAGTGTACTTGGCTTGAAACGCCTATTAGTAGGTTTATCTGGAAAAAAAATTTGGAGTTTTAGGAGTGAAGCTAAATTTAAAAGTAATTTGCCATTTTTGTCAGTATTATGACAATTCCATAATTTATTTTTACTGTTATAAGTGCCCGCTCATTTAAGGCTGATAATCGTTTTAAGTCATGGTAACAGATGGATTTGCTTGGTGGTAAATATAGAGAAATTATAGTTAATGTACAATTATTAATCAAGTGTAAATTAACAGCAACCGCTTCTACGGATTTTAAATAAGGTAATGGGCAGTGGGATTGTTTAAATGATTTATCGATGATCAGCATAACGCCGCCTCCATTTCGATCTCTATCCGATCTATAAATGTTGAAATTAGGAATTTTCACTTTGTCAGAATTTGATAGATAGGTTTCAGTTATTGCCAAGATTTTTGGATTGTTAGAGGAAATAAAGTGATCGAGCGTTCCAAATTAAACAATTTATAGAGTTATGAGACATGAACAATAAAATAATAATATGTTTTCATTATTAATTTAATTAGACACTTTAAAGAAATGATAGTAGAACTAAGCTCGTATGCAATACATGTGCAATAACATCCCTGGGTGGGATCATAATTCTAGGTTGGCCGGACTGTGCAGAGATAAGAACCTGAGATTTTTTATTAAAATTGTTTATATGTGAATGGTTATAGGTCACGTAAATTGGATTTTTGTTATTGTATGCGAAGTTAACTGTGTACAATTTTAAGAATTTGAACAAATCTGCAATTTGTATAAATAAATAATATAGAGGAGATATTAATACAATAATTAACAGTAATTGTAAAGATAATACATACAGTCCATTAATCCAGTAGAGCAATAATGCCTTCAAATAATATGAAGAATTTTGAAATTCCGTCTTCTGCTGTATTCATTTTAGCCAGTACATGTTTGAAATTTTTCAAAATAGCAGACATTTTGAAAGTGTTGAATATAGATTTTATTTCCTTTAGCATATACATCATAGACGGTTACTTTTCTTTATGTTGAGTTATAAAAGTTTCTTGAGGCCATTTAGCTGTAGACTTAGGAAGATCTGGGAACTCTTTTTTTGAATTTATACTTCTGAGACTTGACAGTTGCACTTTAGGTGATTGTTTACTCAGTCTCAGGGTTGCATTTTTTTCGTAATGAGATCATTCTTTGGAGTTAGGTGTGTGTGGGCCCTCGCAGTTGGGACATTTTGGTACGAAATTGTCAATATTTTCATTTAAACAATTGTTGGTATGATGAGTTCCCGAACATTTCATACATTTTGGTTTTTAATGGAAATTGATCGATAAATAGTTAAGAGCTTGGCCTGAATTGTAAATTTCAAGGCTTATTGTAAATTTCAATTTTTCCACCTCAAATTTTTCACAGAAACAAAAACAAATGCAAAAAAGCTCGAAAAATAAATGTTTTCATTCGGTCTCCCAATTTTATTGTCATGAAACTGCTAAACTATTTGTACAACTGCATAGATGGTATAACATGCCTAATATCTTCCACAAGATTCTTCTGCTTCGTAAAACTATGATTTCGCCCGCTATTTAACCTATTGGGATGCTCGCAAAATATAACCAGGAATCTAGGAAAATATATTTAGAGTTTCGTATTAGTGCATTCCTGAAATTTCAGCAGAGTCGCTACCAATGAGGATGTCATCAAAATGCTTCAATTAACATTCGATACTTTTGTTAATAAACTAAAGACAAACCCAAAAATGCGAATTCTCGACCTCCGATACGTAATTAATATAGTTGCGCATAATGTTTTTTTAAATATATATTTTATTTATATTGCACTATGCTTTATATTTAATTTATATCAAATATAAAAATATTTATTAATAATATGTTAAAAGTTTTTAAATATTTATTTTCTTGTAAAAGTATATTTTATTAAAGTTCATATAATTATTTTTCAACTGTCCCTTTTATTTACCCAGTTATTTTCCATATCTTTTGAATTATATGTTGAAGTGTTTAACTCCTATTGAATCGGTGCATTGGATTCAGCGTTAAAAAATACATTCAATCAACCCTCTTGTAGTGTTATTCAGATAATGACTAGATGAGAGGCTTGATTTTCCACAAAAAGGCAGATTTTTAGCCACTGTGCAGCGTAATGAGACTCGCAAAAGGTCTATGGTCTATTAATGATTTATGGAAAATTAATTAAATTATGTCAATTATCAGTCTATTATAACCCTGCATATTACCAGAATTATATATATTTTTTCTTTTAGACGAAAGCTGATTGGGCAATTGAAATGTATATAAATGAAATGTAAATAGGACTTTCTGCTTTTGTTATTAGTAGAACATAATTTATTGTCATCTATTGCATGCATCATTTGTCTAAATCTATTTATATTTTTTTCAGTCTTAAAGTAAAATTATACATTGCCATCTAAACCTAAATTCTAAAATCTTACAATCAAAAGAATTTTTCGATGAAATTGCGAGATATTTAATTAATTATTTTAACTATCTCTTAAAGAAACTGATCGAGTTTTCTGTAAAACTAAACATTATTCAACTTTTGAGCTCAAAAGTAAAGAGTTTTGAGAAATAAACAGCTATAGCTGAATTTTTCATATCTTTCTTGGACAAGACAAAGGAGATGGTTCTAAAAATTGATTATTGTTATAAAAATAGTTGGTTAAATCAACATTTTGAAATGAAATAATTTCCCTTTCGAAACGATTAGGAGTTGGTTCTGACCAAAGCAGCTTATTTTTCAAATAAAATTACAATTTCCATTATTTCCATACATGACATCGCACAAATTTCCGAGGAATGTCAAACACTTTAGTTGAATATTTGTTCCTTGTTATTCGAGGAAAATGAAAGAAAATAATTATTAATTTTTTATTTTAATACTAGATCCGGCCTCATCTGGACTTGACTTACAAGAACATCGTATCTCACATAAACACTGTTTACGTGATGAAGTCGAAAGAAGGTGTAATGATAGATAAGAATAACAAGGCCAGCCGGGAACTGAGCATCAGGCTGAAGGTAATCAACTCAAACTTGTTTTTTATTTATTTTTAACATATTTTTTAATAATAAAATTCATACACAAGTCACCAACACGTGAAATGTTGCTGCTAACATTCATCACAACCAACCCCATCATGACTGAGCTATCTTTCTCTTAATAATTTCCTAATGATTCATTATGTAGGTACTGTGCTTTCATAATTTATATAAGCCAAATTACAATAGATAAATTAGTAATCATATAATTCTTAACTGTTTCAGAACTTGCCCTTAGGCCGTCAACTTGGATCATTGATTGCGTAAATTTATATTCCAAGTGTTTATATTTCCGCGTAAACTACATTCATTGACTTCTTTAATTAGCAGAAATTATAACAATTTAATGATTACCATTCATGAAAGAATATTACCTTATAGGGAATTTAATTGAATTATTTTGTTAAGTTATAATTTCATACTAGACTCCAATATATGAATCATGCTCTTCCTCATTGAAATAATCTATAAATTCTATTGTTAAGAAACTTTTTCAAAAAAGAGTCAATCCATAGAAAATGATACAAGGGTGGTTGCTTGACCATCGCTATTTATTTATTGTGGCTATTGTTTATTTATTTATTTTTCTTTAAGTAAAAGAAAAGGCGTTGTTTCAAGTAATAGTTGAGGGTCACTGGAAAAGAAAAGCAAGGGATAGATTATAGAGTGATAGAAGGTTTACAGCAAACAAAAAGGGGGAAAAAAGAATAGATACAATGTATTTAAAATTAAAATGAAAGAAAAAAAATGTTACATATATATATATATATATATATATATATATATATATATATATATATATATATATATATATATATATATTATGTCTAGCATAGATTGGTGAGGATTCTGTGGTTGTAGCAATCCAAGGTATATTTGGGCAGCATCGCTGTTAATATAGCATTTCTCTCTTTGTATGTTGATTCTTACGTATTTCTACGTAGATTGAAATTAACTCTTATTTTTCCCTCCTTCTGAATAAAAGTGAGATATGATTTTTATATTGGCATCTGAAAATAAAAGTCATATCATGACTTTAATTTTTGACGTTGAAAAATAAGTCATGATTTGATTTTAAAATTGCGCGTTCACGTATTTGTTTATTTTAACATTTCGGATTTCCTTATATTGAGTTTCATTATTCGGTTATTGAAGGTGCTACTTTGATACTTTTCAAGCTATACGCAAGTAAAATATTCCTTCAGGCATAAATGTTTCCTTCTTTTTCTCGGGGATGCAGTTGAAGTATGGATAGTTATAGGGCTTTAAGGATAACCCGTTAGCCTAGTTTCATAATAATATTCTAAGCCGTTTTAGCGCTACGTTCTAGGAAAGAAGTGTTTTTATGGTTTTAACGCAGCCGCAATATCGATATCGGTAATTTTTTTTACTGCAAAACCGTATAGAAACCATGAACATGATATAGTTACAATTTGTTTAAGATTAGCTGTACATTTTTCGCAGTTTGTGCTAACAAACATAAAATGATGGGCTGCCTATTTAAATAATAGGATTATTAAAAATGATCAAGCTACCAACTCAATTTATTTTGGACCACTTGGTATGGATTGGCCCGAAAATATGTATTTCTACAGAATTTGTCTTCATTTTGGTCTGCATAAAGAACAAATCTTAATGTAGATTTACGCTTCAATATTTTATCATCTCTTTGATGTTGTTTTAAATCTTGGTAATTACCAGAACATTTTTTCCCCGGTTGTATTTTTGTGTCTAAATGTGCCACATATCTTGGCTTTATTAAGTTTGATATTGTTTTTAATAGAATTCATACAATATTTACAATCATGATATTTTTCGATTTCACTAATTTACGCAGCTAAGCCATAATATTCTGAACAATAATGTTAATATTGCAGTTTTTCAGGATTAGAAACTATATTAATTAATAAATCGTTACACACTACATTATTTAACCTGATAAATGATTACTTGATATAAAGCCCATAATTTTAAATTTCTTAACGATTTCTAAATCTTTTTTTTATTTGAGCCCAGTTTTCTTGCTACTTCTTTTTTCCCTATTGCTAAATACCATGATTTTTTATTTCCTCAAATTTATTTTAAAATTATTTTATTTGCAATATTCTTCGAAACAATTAACTGAAATATGTAATGCTTTCAAATCGAATGGTTTTGCTACGATATTCTGACATTTTTATGATATTATTAATAAGCATGCATCCCCCAATCTCCTTGTCTATATCAAGACTTTTGATAGCATGAACATAAATATGAGCTTTGAGAAAATTAGTTGATAAGATAGAGGAAATAAGTTAATCGCTCTTTAAACCAAATTGAAACCTCTTCATTTTTATGCAGGGTCTTTATTTTTTTAATAGTTCTTGATTGAAACTGTCTATGATACTTTAACTTAATTAAAAGAAAAATTTAAAACAGTCTGCATATAACCGAATAACTAATAATTATATTGAAAATCCTATATCCTGCCATTTGTAAAACAATTGCCAGTTATTCAGTCAGTTGAAACCATGTCCGCAAGGATGACTGCTCCTCTTAGCACAACTTAATAGTGAAAGTTATATACAATTCTCTTATTATATATTTTTTTCTTTGAGTAACTATTAGATTCATAATATTAATTTTTCAGGGGCAGATGGTCTATATCGCAGAAAATGATCTCTTATGTTTTCTATGTTATCCCAGTGTTATTAACCTCGACGATTTAATTAAGTAAGTAAATTTTTTTTTATTGTATATTTTTTTGCATGGCCATACGTTGATATAAATTCCATCTTATTAATCTTTATTAATAACGCTCTGTCTTTAAATTATTTAGTAATGTTTTCATAAGCTTTTTGCTGCTAGAAAACTAGCTGCTTATTACGCAATACTCTGAAACCGTTGCTATTTAAATTTATGTACATGTTACACATTTATGTACATATCTGTATTACATGAAATGACATTCTTACGGAATAGCATTATTAAAACTTGAACAAATATAATGTATTCTATTAATTACTCAAAAGATGCACCATGGTTCTTGTACAAAGTACTTAATGAGCAAGTTTTTTAAGCCCAAAATCTGAAAGCTTGTAGTGACTCGTGAGCTATAGCGGCTCTCCATTCAAACATTCTGACTCACCGTGCAAAGACTAGGAGCCAACTGGCAAAGCTCTTCCTACCGCAACTGACAGAGCTCTTTCTACCGCAACTAACAGAGCTCTTCCCACCGCAATTGGCAAAGATCGTCCTACCGCAACTAGCGAAGCTCCTCCTACCGCACCTGGCAGTGCTCTTCCCACAGCAATTGGCAAAGGTCGTCCTAATGCAACTGGCAAAGCTCTTTCTACCGCAACTAATAGAGCTCTTCCCACCGCAATTGGTAAAGGTCGTCCTACCGCAACTGGCAGTGCTCTCCCCACCCCAATTGGCAAAGGTCCTCCTACCGCAACTGGCAGTGTTCTTCCCACCGCAACTGAAGGAGCTCTTTCTACTGCAACTGACAGAGCTCTTCCCACCGCAATTGGCAAACGTCGTCCTACCGAGCCTGGCGAAGCTCCTCCTACCGCAACTGGCAGTGCTCTCCCCACCGCAAATGGCAAAGGTCGTCCTACCGCAACTGGCAAAGCTCCTCCTACCGCAACTGGCAAAGTTCTTCCTACCGCGACTGGCAGTGCTCTCCCCACCGCAATTGGCAAAGGTAGTCCAACCGCAACTGGCGAAGCTCCTCCAACTGCAACTGGCAGTGCTCTCCCCACCGCAATTTAAAAAGGTCGTCCTACCGCAACTAGCGAAGCTCCTCCTTCCGCGATAGGCCAAGGTCGTCCTACCGCAACTGACAGAGCTCATCCCACCGCAAAGGTCGTCCTACCGCAACTGGCGAAGCTCTTCCTACCGCTATTTGCCAAGATCGTCCTACCGCAACTGGCAGTGATCTCCCCATCGAAACTAACAGAGCTCTTTCTACTGCAACTGATAGAGCACTTCCCACCGCAACTGGCGAAGCTCCTCCTACCGCAACTGGCAGTGCTCTCCCAACCGCAATTGGCCAAGGTCGTCCTACCGCAACTGGCAAAGCTCCTCCTACCGCAACTGGCAATGTTCTTCCTACCGCAACTGATAGAGCTCTTCCTACCGAAACTGATAGAACTCTTCCTACCGCAACAGATAGAGCTCTTCCTACCGTAACTGATAGAACTCTTCCCACCGCAACTGGCGAAGCTCCTCCTACCGCAACTGTCAGTGCTCTCCCCACCGCAATTGGCCAAGGTCGTCCTACCGCAACTGGCAAAGCTCTTCCTACCGCAATTGGCCAAGATCGTCCTACCGCAACTGGAAAAGCTCCTCCTACCGCAACTGGCAATGTTCTTCCTACCGCAACTGATAGAGCTCTTCCTACCGCAACTGATAGAGCTCTTCCTACCGCAACTGATAGAACTCTTCCCACCGCAATTGGCGGAGCTCCTCCAACTGCAACTGGCAGTGCTCTCCCCACCGCAATTTGAAAAGGTCAACCTACCGCAACTGGCGAAGCTCCCACTACCGCAACTGGCAGTGCTCTCCCCACCGCAATTGCCATGGTCGTCCTACCGCAACTGGCAAAGCTCTTCCTACCGCAACTGACACAGCTTTTCCCACCGCAAATGGCAAAGGTCGTCCTACCGCAACTGGCGAAGCTCCTCCTACCGCAACTGGCAGTGCTCTCCCCACCGCAATTGGCCAAGGTCGTCCTACCGCAACTGGCAAAGCTCTTCCTACCGCAATTGGCCAAGATCGTCCTACCGCAACTGGAAAAGCTCCTCCTACCGCAACTGGCAATGTTCTTCCTACCGCAACTGATAGAGCTCTTCCTACCGCAACTGATAGAGCTCTTCCTACCGCAACTGATAGAGCTCTTCCTACCGCAACTGATAGAACTCTTCCCACCGCAATTGGCGGAGCTCCTCCAACTGCAACTGGCAGTGCTCTCCCCACCGCAATTTGAAAAGGTCAACCTACCGCAACTGGCGAAGCTCCCACTACCGCAACTGGCGAAGCTCCTCCTACCGCAACTGTCAGTGCTCTCCCCACCGCAATTGGCCAAGGTCGTCCTACCGCAACTGGCAAAGCTCTTCCTACCGCAATTGGCCAAGATCGTCCTACCGCAACTGGAAAAGCTCCTCCTACCGCAACTGGCAATGTTCTTCCTACCGCAACTGATAGAGCTCTTCCTACCGCAACTGATAGAGCTCTTCCTACCGCAACTGATAGAGCTCTTCCTACCGCAACTGATAGAACTCTTCCCACCGCAATTGGCGGAGCTCCTCCAACTGCAACTGGCAGTGCTCTCCCCACCGCAATTTGAAAAGGTCAACCTACCGCAACTGGCGAAGCTCCCACTACCGCAACTGGCAGTGCTCTCCCCACCGCAATTGCCATGGTCGTCCTACCGCAACTGGCAAAGCTCTTCCTACCGCAACTGACACAGCTTTTCCCACCGCAAATGGCAAAGGTCGTCCTACCGCAACTGGCGAAGCTCCTCCTACCGCAACTGGCAGTGCTCTCCCCACCGCAATTGGCCAAGGTCGTCCTACCGCAACTGGCAAAGCTCTTCCTACCGCAATTGGCCAAGATCGTCCTACCGCAACTGGAAAAGCTCCTCCTACCGCAACTGGCAATGTTCTTCCTACCGCAACTGATAGAGCTCTTCCTACCGCAACTGATAGAGCTCTTCCTACCGCAACTGATAGAGCTCTTCCTACCGCAACTGATAGAACTCTTCCCACCGCAATTGGCGGAGCTCCTCCAACTGCAACTGGCAGTGCTCTCCCCACCGCAATTTGAAAAGGTCAACCTACCGCAACTGGCGAAGCTCCCACTACCGCAACTGGCAGTGCTCTCCCCACCGCAATTGCCATGGTCGTCCTACCGCAACTGGCAAAGCTCTTCCTACCGCAACTGACACAGCTTTTCCCACCGCAAATGGCAAAGGTCGTCCTACCGCAACTGGCGAAGCTCTTCCTATCGCAATTGGCCAAGGTCTTCCTACCGCAACTGATAGAGCTCTTCCTACCGCAACTGATAGAGCTCTTCCTACCGCAAATGATAGAGCTCATCCTACCGCAACTGATAGAACTCTTCCCACCGCAATTGGCGAAGCTCCTCCAACTGCAACTGGCAGTGCTCTCCACAGCGCAATTTGAAAAGGTCGTCCTACCGCAACTGGCGAAGCTCCCACTACCGCAACTGGCAGTGCTCTCCCCACCGCTATTGCCAAGTTCGTCGTACCGATACTGGCAAAGGTCTTCCTACCGCAACTGATAGAGCTCTTCCCACCGCAATTGGTAAAGGTCGTCCTACCGCAACTGGCGAAGCTCCTCCTACCGCAACTGGCAGTGCTCTCCCCACCACAATTGGCCAAGGTCGTCCTACCGCAACTGACAAAGCTCATCCCACCGCAAATGGCAAAGGTCGTCCTACCGCAACTGGCCGTGTTCTCTCCACCGCAAATGGAAAAGGTCGTCCTACCGCAACTGGCAAAGCTCCTCATACCGCAACTGGCAAAGTTCTTCCTACCGCAACTGAAAGAGCTCTTTCCACCGCAACTGATAGAGCACTTCCCACCGCAATTGGCAAACGTCGTCCTACCGCAACTGGCGAAGCTCCTCCTACCGCAACTGGCAGTGCTCTCCCCGCCGCAAATGGCAAAGGTCGTCCTACCGCAACTGGCAAAGCTCCTCATACCGCAACTGGCAAAGTTCTTCCTACCGCAAATGATAGAGCTCTTCCCATCACAATTGGCAAAGGTCGTCCAACCGCAACTGGCGAAGCTCCTCCAACTGCAACTGGCAGTGCTCTCCCCACCGCAATTTGAAAAGGTCGTCCTACCGCAACTGGCGAAGCTCCTCCTACCGCGACTGGCAGTGCTCTCCCCACCTCAATTGGCCAAAGTCCTCCTACCGCAACTGGTAAAGCTCATCCTACCGCAACTGACACAGCTCTTCCCACCGCAAATTTGCAAAGGTCCTCCTACCGCAACTGGCAAAGGTCGTCCTACCGCAACTGGTTAAAGCTTTTTCAACCGCAACTGACACAGCTCTTCCCACCGCAAATGGCAAAGGTCGTCCTTACGCAACTGGCGAAGCTCCTCCTACCGCAACTGGCAGTGCTCTCCCCACCGCAATTGGCCAATGTTGTCCTACCGCAACTGGTAAAGCTCTTCCTACTGCAACTGGTTAAGCTCTTCCTACCGCAACTGACACAGCTCTTCCCAACGAAAATTTGCAAAGGTCGTCCTACTGCAACTGGCGAAGCACGTCCTACCGCAGCTATCAGTGCTCTCCCCACCCCAAGTGGCCAAGGTCGTCCTACCGCAACTGGTATAGCTTTTTCTACCGCAACTGACACAGCTCTTCCCACCGCAATTGGCAAAGGTCGTCCAACCGCAACTGGCGAAGCTCCTCCAACTGCAACTGGCAGTGCTCTTCCCACCGCAATTGGAAAGGTCGTCCTACCGCAACTGACAGAGCTCTTTCTACCGCAACTGATGGAGCACTTTCCACCGCAATTGGCAAACGTCGTCCTACCGCAACTGGCGAAGCTCCTCCTACCGCGACTGGCAGTGCTCTCCCCACCGCAATTGGCCAAGGTCGTCCTACCGCAACTGGTAATGCTCTTCCTACCGCAACTCACACAGCTCTCCCCACCGCAATTTAAAAAGGTCGTCCTACCGCAACTAGCGAAGCTCCTCCTTCCGCGATAGGCCAAGGTCGTCCTACCGCAACTGACAGAGCTCATCCCACCGCAAATGTCAAAGGTCGTCCTTCCGCAACTGGCGAAGCTCTTCCTACCGCAATTTGCCATGATCGTCCTACTGCAACTGGCAGTGATCTCTCCATCGAAACTAACAGAGCTCTTTCTACTGCAACTGATAGAGCACTTCCCACCGCAACTGGCGAAGCTCCTCATACCGCAACTGGCAGTGCTCTCCCAACCGCAATTGGCCAAGGTCGTCCTACCGCAACTGGCAAAGCTCTTCCTACCGCAATTGGCCAAGATCGTCCTACCGCAACTGGAAAAGCTCCTCCTACCACAACTGGCAATGTTCTTCCTACCGGAACTGATAGAGCTCTTCCTACCGCAACTGATAGAGCTCTTCCTACCGTAACTGATAGAACTCTTCCCAGCGCAACTGGCGAAGCTCCTCCTACCGCAACTGGCAGTACTCTCCCCACCGCAATTGGCCAAGGTCGTCCTACCGCAACTGGCAAAGCTCATCCTACCGCAATTGGCCAAGATCGTCCTACCGCAACTGGAAAAGCTCCTCCTACCGCAACTGGCAATGTTCTTCCTACCGCAACTGATAGAGCTCTTCCTACCGCAACTAATAGAACTCTTCCCTCCGCAATTGGCGGAGCTCCTCCAACTGCAACTGGCAGTGCTCTCCCCACCGCAATTTGAAAAGGTCGTCCTACCGCAACTGGCGAAGCTCCCACTACCGCAACTGGCAAAGCTCTTCCTACCGCAACTGACACAGCTTTTCCCACCGCAAATGGCAAAGGTGGTCCTAACGCAACTGGCGAAGCTCTTCCTATCGCAATTGGCCAAGGTCTTCCTACCGCTACTGATAGAGCTCTTCCTACCGCAACTGATAGAGCTCTTCCTACCGCAAATGATAGAGCTCTTCCTACCGCAACTGATAGAGCTCTTCCTACCGCAAATGATAGAGCTCTTCCTACCGCAACTGATAGAGCACTTCCCACTGCAATTGGCAAACGCCGTCCTACCGCAACTGGCGAAGCTCCTCCTACTGCAACTGGCAGTGCTCTCCCCGCCGCAAATGGCAAAGGTCGTCCTACCGCAACTGGCAAAGCTCCTCATACCGCAACTGGCAAAGTTCTTCCTACCGCAAATGATAGAGCTCTTCCTCCCCAACTGATAGAGCTCTTCCCATCACAATTGGCAAAGGTCGTCCAACCGCAACTGGCGAAGCTCCTCCAACTACAACTGGCAGTGCTCTCCCCACCGCAATTTGAAAAGGTCGTCCTACCGCAACTGGCGAAGCTCATCCTACCGCGACTGGCAGTGCTCTCCCCACCTCAAATTTGCTAAGGTCCTCCTACCGCAACTGGTAAAGCTCATCCTTCCGTAACTGGTTAAAGCTTTTTCTACCGCAACTGACACAGCTCTTCCCACCGCAAATGGCAAAAGTCGTCCTTCCGCAACTGGCGAAGCTCCTCCTACCGCAACTGGCAGTGCTCTCCCCACCGCAATTGGCCAAGGTTGTCCTACCGCAACTGGTAAAGATCTTCCTACCGCAACTGACACAGCGCTTCCTACCGCAACTGACACAGCTCTTCCCACCGCAAATGGCAAACGTCGTCCTACTGCAACTAGCGAAGCACGTCCTACCGCAGCTATCAGTGCTCTCCCCACCGCAATTGGCCAAGGTCGTCCTACCGCAACTGGCGAAGCTCCTACTACCGCAACTGGCAGTGCTCTCCCCACCGCAATTGCCTAGGTCGTCCTACCGCAACAGACAGAGCTCTTTCTACCGCAACTGATAGAGCACTTCCCACCGCAATTGGCAAACGTCGTCCTACCGCAACTGGCGAAACTCCTCCTACCGCGACTGGCAGTGCTCTGCCCACCGCAATTGGCCAAGGTCGTCCTACCGCAACTGGTAATGTTCTTCCTACCGCAACTCACACAGCTCTCCCCACCGCAATTTAAAAAGGTCGTCCTACCGCAACTAGCGAAGCTCCTCCTTCCGCGATAGGCCAAGGTCGTCCTACCGCAACTGACAGAGCTCATCCCACCGCAAATGGCAAAGGTCGTCCTACCGCAACTGGCGAAGCTCCTCCTACCGCAACTGGCAGTGCTCTCCCCACCGCAATTGGCCAAGGTCGTCCTACCGCAACTGGCAAAGCTCTTCCTACCGCAATTGGCCAAGATCGTCCTACCGCAACTGGAAAAGCTCCTCCTACCGCAACTGGCAATGTTCTTCCTACCGCAACTGATAGAGCTCTTCCTACCGCAACTGATAGAGCTCTTCCTACCGCAACTGATAGAGCTCTTCCTACCGCAACTGATAGAACTCTTCCCACCGCAATTGGCGGAGCTCCTCCAACTGCAACTGGCAGTGCTCTCCCCACCGCAATTTGAAAAGGTCAACCTACCGCAACTGGCGAAGCTCCCACTACCGCAACTGGCAGTGCTCTCCCCACCGCAATTGCCATGGTCGTCCTACCGCAACTGGCAAAGCTCTTCCTACCGCAACTGACACAGCTTTTCCCACCGCAAATGGCAAAGGTCGTCCTACCGCAACTGGCGAAGCTCTTCCTATCGCAATTGGCCAAGGTCTTCCTACCGCAACTGATAGAGCTCTTCCTACCGCAACTGATAGAGCTCTTCCTACCGCAAATGATAGAGCTCATCCTACCGCAACTGATAGAACTCTTCCCACCGCAATTGGCGAAGCTCCTCCAACTGCAACTGGCAGTGCTCTCCACAGCGCAATTTGAAAAGGTCGTCCTACCGCAACTGGCGATGCTCCCACTACCGCAACTGGCAGTGCTCTCCCCACCGCTATTGCCAAGTTCGTCGTACCGATACTGGCAAAGGTCTTCCTACCGCAACTGATAGAGCTCTTCCCACCGCAATTGGTAAAGGTCGTCCTACCGCAACTGGCGAAGCTCCTCCTACCGCAACTGGCAGTGCTCTCCCCACCACAATTGGCCAAGGTCGTCCTACCGCAACTGACAAAGCTCATCCCACCGCAAATGGCAAAGGTCGTCCTACCGCAACTGGCCGTGTTCTCTCCACCGCAAATGGAAAAGGTCGTCCTACCGCAACTGGCAAAGCTCCTCATACCGCAACTGGCAAAGTTCTTCCTACCGCAACTGAAAGAGCTCTTTCCACCGCAACTGATAGAGCACTTCCCACCGCAATTGGCAAACGTCGTCCTACCGCAACTGGCGAAGCTCCTCCTACCGCAACTGGCAGTGCTCTCCCCGCCGCAAATGGCAAAGGTCGTCCTACCGCAACTGGCAAAGCTCCTCCTACCGCAACTGGCAAAGTTCTTCCTACCGCAAATGATAGAGCTCTTCCCATCACAATTGGCAAAGGTCGTCCAACCGCAACTGGCGAAGCTCCTCCAACTGCAACTGGCAGTGCTCTCCCCACCGCAATTTGAAAAGGTCGTCCTACCGCAACTGGCGAAGCTCCTCCTACCGCGACTGGCAGTGCTCTCCCCACCTCAATTGGCCAAAGTCCTCCTACCGCAACTGGTAAAGCTCATCCTACCGCAACTGACACAGCTCTTCCCACCGCAAATTTGCAAAGGTCCTCCTACCGCAACTGGCAAAGGTCGTCCTACCGCAACTGGTTAAAGCTTTTTCAACCGCAACTGACACAGCTCTTCCCACCGCAAATGGCAAAGGTCGTCCTTACGCAACTGGCGAAGCTCCTCCTACCGCAACTGGCAGTGCTCTCCCCACCGCAATTGGCCAATGTTGTCCTACCGCAACTGGTAAAGCTCTTCCTACTGCAACTGGTTAAGCTCTTCCTACCGCAACTGACACAGCTCTTCCCAACGAAAATTTGCAAAGGTCGTCCTACTGCAACTGGCGAAGCACGTCCTACCGCAGCTATCAGTGCTCTCCTCACCCCAATTGGCCAAGGTCGTCCTACCGCAACTGGTATAGCTTTTTCTACCGCAACTGACACAGCTCTTCCCACCGCAATTGGCAAAGGTCGTCCAACCGCAACTGGCGAAGCTCCTCCAACTGCAACTGGCAGTGCTCTTCCCACCGCAATTGGAAAGGTCGTCCTACCGCAACTGACAGAGCTCTTTCTACCGCAACTGATGGAGCACTTTCCACCGCAATTGGCAAACGTCGTCCTACCGCAACTGGCGAAGCTCCTCCTACCGCGACTGGCAGTGCTCTCCCCACCGCAATTGGCCAAGGTCGTCCTACCGCAACTGGTAATGCTCTTCCTACCGCAACTCACACAGCTCTCCCCACCGCAATTTAAAAAGGTCGTCCTACCGCAACTAGCGAAGCTCCTCCTTCCGCGATAGGCCAAGGTCGTCCTACCGCAACTGACAGAGCTCATCCCACCGCAAATGGCAAAGGTCGTCCTTCCGCAACTGGCGAAGCTCTTCCTACCGCAATTTGCCATGATCGTCCTACTGCAACTGGCAGTGATCTCTCCATCGAAACTAACAGAGCTCTTTCTACTGCAACTGATAGAGCACTTCCCACCGCAACTGGCGAAGCTCCTCCTACCGCAACTGGCAGTGCTCTCCCAACCGCAATTGGCCAAGGTCGTCCTACCGCAACTGGCAAAGCTCTTCCTACCGCAATTGGCCAAGATCGTCCTACCGCAACTGGAAAAGCTCCTCCTACCACAACTGGCAATGTTCTTCCTACCGGAACTGATAGAGCTCTTCCTACCGCAACTGATAGAGCTCTTCCTACCGTAACTGATAGAACTCTTCCCAGCGCAACTGGCGAAGCTCCTCCTACCGCAACTGGCAGTACTCTCCCCACCGCAATTGGCCAAGGTCGTCCTACCGCAACTGGCAAAGCTCATCCTACCGCAATTGGCCAAGATCGTCCTACCGCAACTGGAAAAGCTCCTCCTACCGCAACTGGCAATGTTCTTCCTACCGCAACTGATAGAGCTCTTCCTACCGCAACTAATAGAACTCTTCCCTCCGCAATTGGCGGAGCTCCTCCAACTGCAACTGGCAGTGCTCTCCCCACCGCAATTTGAAAAGGTCGTCCTACCGCAACTGGCGAAGCTCCCACTACCGCAACTGGCAAAGCTCTTCCTACCGCAACTGACACAGCTTTTCCCACCGCAAATGGCAAAGGTGGTCCTAACGCAACTGGCGAAGCTCTTCCTATCGCAATTGGCCAAGGTCTTCCTACCGCTACTGATAGAGCTCTTCCTACCGCAACTGATAGAGCTCTTCCTACCGCAAATGATAGAGCTCTTCCTACCGCAACTGATAGAGCTCTTCCTACCGCAAATGATAGAGCTCTTCCTACCGCAACTGATAGAGCACTTCCCACTGCAATTGGCAAACGTCGTCCTACCGCAACTGGCGAAGCTCCTCCTACTGCAACTGGCAGTGCTCTCCCCGCCGCAAATGGCAAAGGTCGTCCTACCGCAACTGGCAAAGCTCCTCATACCGCAACTGGCAAAGTTCTTCCTACCGCAAATGATAGAGCTCTTCCTCCCCAACTGATAGAGCTCTTCCCATCACAATTGGCAAAGGTCGTCCAACCGCAACTGGCGAAGCTCCTCCAACTACAACTGGCAGTGCTCTCCCCACCGCAATTTGAAAAGGTCGTCCTACCGCAACTGGCGAAGCTCATCCTACCGCGACTGGAAGTGCTCTCCCCACCTCAAATTTGCAAAGGTCCTCCTACCGCAACTGGTAAAGCTCATCCTTCCGTAACTGGTTAAAGCTTTTTCTACCGCAACTGACACAGCTCTTCCCACCGCAAATGGCAAAAGTCGTCCTTCCGCAACTGGCGAAGCTCCTCCCACCGCAACTGGCAGTGCTCTCCCCACCGCAATTGGCCAAGGTTGTCCTACCGCAACTGGTAAAGATCTTCCTACCGCAACTGACACAGCGCTTCCTACCGCAACTGACACAGCTCTTCCCACCGCAAATGGCAAACGTCGTCCTACTGCAACTAGCGAAGCACGTCCTACCGCAGCTATCAGTGCTCTCCCCACCGCAATTGGCCAAGGTCGTCCTACCGCAACTGGCGAAGCTCCTACTACCGCAACTGGCAGTGCTCTCCCCACCGCAATTGCCTAGGTCGTCCTACCGCAACAGACAGAGCTCTTTCTACCGCAACTGATAGAGCACTTCCCACCGCAATTGGCAAACGTCGTCCTACCGCAACTGGCGAAACTCCTCCTACCGCGACTGGCAGTGCTCTGCCCACCGCAATTGGCCAAGGTCGTCCTACCGCAACTGGTAATGCTCTTCCTACCGCAACTCACACAGCTCTCCCCACCGCAATTTAAAAAGGTCGTCCTACCGCAACTAGCGAAGCTCCTCCTTCCGCGATAGGCCAAGGTCGTCCTACCGCAACTGACAGAGCTCATCCCACCGCAAATGGCAAAGGTCGTCCTTCCGCAACTGGCAATGTTCTTCCTACCGCAACTGATAGAGCTCTTCCTACCGCAACTAATAGAACTCTTCCCTCCGCAATTGGCGGAGCTCCCACTACCGCAACTGGCAAAGCTCTTCCTACCGCAACTGACACAGCTTTTCCCACCGCAAATGGCAAAGGTGGTACTAACGCAACTGGCGAAGCTCTTCCTATCGCAATTGGCCAAGGTCTTCCTACCGCTACTGATAGAGCTCTTCCTGCCGCAACTGATAGAGCTCTTCCTACCGCAAATGATAGAGCTCTTCCTACCGCAACTGATAGAGCTCTTCCTACCGCAAATGATAGAGCTCTTCATACCGCAACTGATAGAGCACTTCCCACCGCAATTGGCAAACGTCGTCCTACCGCAACTGGCGAAGCTCCTCCTACCGCAACTGGCAGTGCTCTCCCCGCCGCAAATGGCAAAGGTCGTCCTACCGCAACTGGCAAAGCTCCTCATACCGCAACTGGCAAAGTTCTTCCTACCGCAAATGATAGAGCTCTTCCTCCCCAACTGATAGAGCTCTTCCCATCACAATTGGCAAAGGTCGTCCAACCGCAACTGGCGAAGCTCCTCCAACTGCAATTGGCAGTGCCCTCCCCACCGCAATTTGAAAAGGTCGTCCTACCGCAACTGGCGAAGCTCATCCTACCGCAACTATCAGTGCTCTCCAGACCGCAATTGGCAAAGCTTTTTCTACCCCAACTGACACAGCTCTTCCCACCGCAATTGGCAAACGTCGTCCTACCGCAACTGGCGAAGCTCGTCCTACCGCAACTATCAGTGCTCCCCCCACCGCAATTGGCAAAGGTCGTCCTACCGCAACTGGTTACAGCTTTTTCTACCGCAACTGACACAGCTCTTCCCACCGCAAATGGCAAAGGTCGTCCTTCCGCAACTGGCGAAGCTCCTCCTACCGCAACTGGCAGTGCTCTCCCCACCGCAATTGGCCAAGGTTGTCCAACCGCAACTGGTAAAGCTCTTCCTACCGCATCTGACACAGCTCTTCCCACCGCAAATGGCAAAGGTCGTCCTACCGCAACTGGCGAAGCTCTTCCCACCGCAATTGGCAAAGGTCGTCCAACCGCAACTGGCGAAGCTCCTCCTACCGCAACTGGCAGTGCTCTCCCCACTGCAATTGGCCAAGGTCGTCCTACCGCAACTGGCAAAGCTCTTCCTACAGCAACTGATAGAGCACTTCCCCCCGCAAATGGCAAACGTCGTCCTACCGCAAATCGCGAAGCTCGTCCTACCGCAATTGTCAGTGCTCTCCCCACCACAATTGGCCAAGGTCGTCCTACCGCAAATGGTAAAGCTTTCTCCACCGCAACTGACACAGCTCTTCCCACCGCAAATGGCAAAGGTCGTCCTTTCGCAACTGGCGAAGCTCCTCCTACCGCAACTATCAGTGCTCTCCCCACCGCAACTGGCAAAGCTCCTCATACCGCAACTGGCAAAGTTCTTCCTACCGCAACTGACAGAGCTCTTTCTACCGCAACTGATAGAGCACTTCCCACCGCAATTGGCAAACGTCGTCCTACCGCAACTGGCGAAGCTCCTCCTACCGCAACTTTCAGTGCTCTCCCCACCGCAAATGGCAAAGGTCGTCTTACCGCAACTGGCGAAGCTCCTCCTACCGCAACTGGTAAAGCTCATCCTACCGCAACTGACACAGCTCTTCCCACCGCAAATTTGCAAAGGTCCTCCTACCGCAACTGGCGAAGCTCTTCCTACCGCAATTGGCCAAGGTCGTCCTACCGCAACTGGCAAAACTCCTACTACCGCAACTGGCAAAGTTCTTCCTACCGCAACTGGTAAAGCTTTTTCTACCGCAACTGACTCAGCTCTTCCCACCGCAAATGGCAAAGATCGTCCTACCGCAACTGACAGAGCACTTTCCACCGCAATTGGCAAACGTCGTCCTACCGCAACTCGCGAAGCTCGTCCTACCGCAACTATCAGTGCTCTCCCCACCACAATTGGCCAAGGTCGTCCTACCGCAACTGGTAAAGCTTTTTCCACCGCAACTGACACAGCTCTTCCCACCGCAATTGGCAAAGGTGGTACTAACGCAACTGGCGAAGCTCTTCCTATCGCAATTGGCCAAGGTCTTCCTACCGCTACTGATAGAGCTCTTCCTACCGCAACTCGCGAAGCTCGTCCTACCGCAACTATCAGTGCTCTCCCCACCACAATTGGCCAAGGTCGTCCTACCGCAACTGGTAAAGCTTTTTCTACCGCATCTAACACAGCTCTTCCTACCGCAACTGGTAAAGCTTTTTCTACCGCAACTGACACAGCTCTTCCCACCGCAAATGGCAAAGATCGTCCTACCGCAACTGGCGAAGCTCCTACTACCGCAACTGGCAGTGCTCTTCCCACCGCAATTGGCAAACGTCGTCCTACCGCAACTGGCAAAACTCCTACTACCGCAACTGGCATAGTTCATCCTACCGCAACTGGTAAAGCTTCTTCTACCGCAACTGACACAGCTCTTCCCACCGCAAATGGCAAAGATCGACCTACCGCAACTGGCGAAGCTCCTACTACCGCAACTGGCAGTGCTCTTCCCACCGCAATTGGCAAACGTCGTCCTACCGCAACTGGCGAAGCTCGTCCTACCGCAACTATCAGTGCTCTCCAGACCGCAATTGGCAAAGGTCTTCCTACCGCAACTGGTAAAGCTCTTATTACCGCAACTGACACAGCTCTTCCCACCGCAAATGGCAAACGTCGTCCTACTGCAACTGGCGAAGCACGTCCTACCGCAGCTATCAGTGCTCTCCCCACCGCAATTGGCCAAGGTCGTCCTACCGCAACTGGTAAAGCTTTTTCCACCGCAACTGACACAGCTCTTCCCACCGCAAATGGCAAAGGTCGTCCTTCCGCAACTGGCGAAGTTCCTCCTACCGCAACTATCAGTGCTCTCCCCACCGCAACTGGCAAAGCTCCTCATACCGCAACTGGCAAAGTTCTTCCTACCGCAACTGACAGAGCTCTTTCTACCGCAACTGATAGAGCACTTCCCACCGCAATTGGCAAACGTCGTCCTACCGCAACTGGCGAAGCTCGTCCTACCGCAACTATCAGTGCTCTCCAGACCGCAATTGGCAAAGGTCTTCCTACCGCAACTGGTAAAGCTTTTTCTACCCCAACTGACACAGCTCTTCCCACCGCAATTGGCAAACGTCGTCCTACCGCAACTGGCGAAGCTCGTCCTACCGCAACTATCAGTGCTCTCCCCACCGCAATTGGCAAAGGTCGTCCTACCGCAATTGGTTACAGCTTTTTCTACCGCAACTGGCAGTGCTCTCCCAACCGCAATTGGCCAAGGTCGTCCTACCGCAACTGGCAAAGCTCTTCCTACCGCAATTGGCCAAGATCGTCCTACCGCAACCGGAAAAGCTCCTCCTACCACAACTGGCAATGTTCTTCCTACCGCAACTGATAGAGCTCTTCCTACCGCAACTGATAGAGCTCTTCCTACCGCAAATGGCAAAGATCGTCCTACCGCAACTGGCGAAGCTCCTACTACCGCAACTGGCAGTGCTCTTCCCACCGCAATTGGCAAACGTCGTCCTACCGCAACTGGCAAAACTCCTACTACCGCAACTGGCAAAGTTCTTCCTACCGCAACTGGTAAAGCTTCTTCTACCGCAACTGACACAGCTCTTCCCACCGCAAATGGCAAAGATCGACCTACCGCAACTGGCGAAGCTCCTACTACCGCAACTGGCAGTGCTCTTCCCACCGCAATTGGCAAACGTCGTCCTACCGCAACTGGCGAAGCTCGTCCTACCACAACTATCAGTGCTCTCCAGACCGCAATTGGCAAAGGTCTTCCTACCGCAACTGGTAAAGCTTTTTCTACCCCAACTGACACAGCTCTTCCCACCGCAAATGGCAAAGGTCGTCCTTCCGCAACTGGCGAAGCTCCTCCTACCGCAACTATCAGTGCTCTCCCCACCGCAACTGGCAAAGCTCCTCATACCGCAACTGGCAAAGTTCTTCCTACCGCAACTGACAGAGCTCTTTCTACCGCAACTGATAGAGCACTTCCCACCGCAATTGGCAAACGTCGTCCTACCGCAACTGGCGAAGCTCGTCCTACCGCAACTATCAGTGCTCTCCAGACCGCAATTGGCAAAGGTCTTCCTACCGCAACTGGTAAAGCTTTTTCTACCCCAACTGACACAGCTCTTCCCACCGCAATTGGCAAACGTCGTCCTTCCGCAACTGGCGAAGCTCGTCCTACCGCAACTATCAGTGCTCTCCCCACCGCAATTGGCAAAGGTCGTCCTACCGCAACTGGTTACAGCTTTTTCTACCGCAACTGACACAGCTCTTCCCACCGCAAATGGCAAAGGTCGTCCTTCCGCAACTGGCGAAGCTCCTCCTACCGCAACTGGCAGTGCTCTCCTCACCGCAATTGGCCAAGGTTGTCCAACCGCAACTGGTAAAGCTCTTCCAACCGCAACTGACACAGCTCTTCCCACCGCAAATGGCAAATGTCGTCCTACTGCAACTGGCGAAGCACCTCCTACCGCAGCTATCAGTGCTCTCCCCACCGCAATTGGCCAAGGTCGTCCAACCGCAACTGGCGAAGCTCCTCCAACTGCAACTGGCAGTGCTCTCCCCACCGCAATTTGAAAAGGTCGTCCTACCGCAACTGGCGAAGCTCTCCTACCGCAACTGACATAGCTGTTCCCACCGCAAATTTGCAAAGGTCCTCCTACCGCAACTGGCGAAGCTCTTTCTACCGCAATTGACCTAGGTCGTCCTACCGCAACTGGCAAAACTCCTACTACCGCAACTGGCAAAGTTCTTCCTACCGCAACTGGTAATGCTTTTTCTACCGCAACTGACACAGCTCTTCCCACAGCAAATAGCAAAGATCGTCCTACCGCAACTGACAGAGCTCTTTCTACCGCAACTGATAGAGCACTTTCCACCGCAATTGGCAAACGTCGTCCTACCGCAACTCGCGAAGCTCGTCCTACCGCAATTGTCAGTGCTCTCCCCACCACAATTGGCCAAGGTCGTCCTACCGCAACTGGAAAAGCTTTTTCCACCGCAACTGACACAGCTCTTCCCACCGCAAATGGCAAAGGTCGTCCTTCCGCAACTGGCGAAGCTCGTCCTACCGCAACTATCAGTGCTCTCCAGACCGCAATTGGCAAAGGTCTTCCTACCGCAACTGGTAAAGCTCTTATTACCGCAACTGACACAGCTCTTCCCACCGCAAATGGCAAACGTCGTCCTACTGCAACTGGCGAAGCACGTCCTACCGCAGCTATCAGTGCTCTCCCCACCGCAATTGGCCAAGGTCGTCCTACCGCAACTGGTAAAGCTTTTTCCACCGCAACTGACACAGCTCTTCCCACCGCAAATGGCAAAGGTCGTCCTTCCGCAACTGGCGAAGTTCCTCCTACCGCAACTATCAGTGCTCTCCCCACCGCAACTGGCAAAGCTCCTCATACCGCAACTGGTAAAGCTCTTATTACCGCAACTGACACAGCTCTTCCCACCGCAAATGGCAAACGTCGTCCTACTGCAACTGGCGAAGCACGTCCTACCGCAGCTATCAGTGCTCTCCCCACCGCAATTGGCCAAGGTCGTCCTACCGCAACTGGTAAAGCTTTTTCCACCGCAACTGACACAGCTCTTCCCACCGCAAATGGCAAAGGTCGTCCTTCCGCAACTGGCGAAGTTCCTCCTACCGCAACTATCAGTGCTCTCCCCACCGCAACTGGCAAAGCTCCTCATACCGCAACTGGCAAAGTTCTTCCTACCGCAACTGACCGAGCTCTTTCTACCGCAACTGATAGAGCACTTCCCACCGCAATTGGCAAACGTCGTCCTACCGCAACTGGCGAAGCTCGTCCTACCGCAACTATCAGTGCTCTCCAGACCGCAATTGGCAAAGGTCTTCCTACCGCAACTGGTAAAGCTTTTTCTACCCCAACTGACACAGCTCTTCCCACCGCAATTGGCAAACGTCGTCCTACCGCAACTGGCGAAGCTCGTCCTACCGCAACTATCAGTGCTCTCCCCACCGCAATTGGCAAAGGTCGTCCTACCGCAACTGGTTACAGCTTTTTCTACCGCAACTGGCAGTGCTCTCCCAACCGCAATTGGCCAAGGTCGTCCTACCGCAACTGGCAAAGCTCTTCCTACCGCAATTGGCCAAGATCGTCCTACCGCAACTGGAAAAGCTCCTCCTACCACAACTGGCAATGTTCTTCCTACCGCAACTGATAGAGCTCTTCCTACCGCAAATGGCAAAGATCGTCCTACCGCAACTGGCGAAGCTCCTACTACCGCAACTGGCAGTGCTCTTCCCACCGCAATTGGCAAACGTCGTCCTACCGCAACTGGCAAAACTCCTACTACCGCAACTGGCAAAGTTCTTCCTACCGCAACTGGTAAAGCTTCTTCTACCGCAACTGGCGAAGCTCGTCCTACCGCAACTATCAGTGCTCTCCAGACCGCAATTGGCAAAGGTCTTCCTACCGCAACTGGTAAAGCTTTTTCTACCCCAACTGACACAGCTCTTCCCACCGCAAATGGCAAAGGTCGTCCTTCCGCAACTGGCGAAGCTCCTCCTACCGCAACTATCAGTGCTCTCCCCACCGCAACTGGCAAAGCTCCTCATACCGCAACTGGCAAAGTTCTTCCTACCGCAACTGACAGAGCTCTTTCTACCGCAACTGATAGAGCACTTCCCACCGCAATTGGCAAACGTCGTCCTACCGCAACTGGCGAAGCTCGTCCTACCGCAACTATCAGTGCTCTCCAGACCGCAATTGGCAAAGGTCTTCCTACCGCAACTGGTAAAGCTTTTTCTACCCCAACTGACACAGCTCTTCCCACCGCAATTGGCAAACGTCGTCCTACCGCAACTGGCGAAGCTCGTCCTACCGCAACTATCAGTGCTCTCCCCACCGCAATTGGCAAAGGTCGTCCTACCGCAACTAGTTACAGCTTTTTCTACCGCAACTGACACAGCTCTTCCCACCGCAAATGGCAAAGGTCGTCCTTCCGCAACTGGCGAAGCTCCTCCTACCGCAACTGGCAGTGCTCTCCTCACCGCAATTGGCCAAGGTTGTCCAACCGCAACTGGTAAAGCTCTTCCAACCGCAACTGACACAGCTCTTCCCACCGCAAATGGCAAACGTCGTCCTACTGCAACTGGCGAAGCACCTCCTACCGCAGCTATCAGTGCTCTCCCCACCGCAATTGGCCAAGGTCGTCCAACCGCAACTGGCGAAGCTCCTCCAACTGCAACTGGCAGTGCTCTCCCCACCGCAATTTGAAAAGGTCGTCCTACCGCAACTGGCGAAGCTCTTTCTACCGCAATTGACCTAGGTCGTCCTACCGCAACTGGCAAAACTCCTACTACCGCAACTGGCAAAGTTCTTCCTACCGCAACTGGTAATGCTTTTTCTACCGCAACTGACACAGCTCTTCCCACAGCAAATAGCAAAGATCGTCCTACCGCAACTGACAGAGCTCTTTCTACCGCAACTGATAGAGCACTTTCCACCGCAATTGGCAAACGTCGTCCTACCGCAACTCGCGAAGCTCGTCCTACCGCAATTGTCAGTGCTCTCCCCACCACAATTGGCCAAGGTCGTCCTACCGCAACTGGAAAAGCTTTTTCCACCGCAACTGACACAGCTCTTCCCACCGCAAATGGCAAAGGTCGTCCTTCCGCAACTGGCGTAGCTCCTCCTACCGCAACTTGCAGTGCTCTCCCCACCGCAATTGCCCAAGGTTGTCCTACCGCAACTGGTAAAGCTCTTATTACCGCAACTGACACTGCTCTTCCCACCGCAAATGGCAAACGTCGTCCTACTGCAACTGGCGAAGCACGTCCTACCGCAGCTATCAGTGCTCTCCCCACCGCAATTGGCCAAGGTCGTCCTACCGCAACTGGTAAAGCTTTTTCCACCGCAACTGACACAGCTCTTCCCACCGCAAATGGCAAAGGTCGTCCTTCCGCAACTGGCGAAGCTCCTCCTACCGTAACTATCAGTGCTCTCCCCACCGCAACTGGCAAAGCTCCTCATACCGCAACTGGCAAAGTTCTTCCTACCGCAACTGACAGAGCTCTTTCTACCGCAACTGATAGAGCACTTCCCACCGCAATTGGCAAACGTCGTCCTACCGCAACTGGCGAAGCTCCTCCTACCGCAACTGGCAGTGCTCTCCCCACCGCAAATGGCAAAGGTCGTCCTTCCGCAACTGGCTAAGCTCCTCATACCGCAACTGGCAAAGTTCTTCCTACTGCAAATGATAGAGCTCTTCCTCCCCAACTGATAGAGCTCTTCCCATCGCAATTGGCAAAGGTCGTCCAACCGCAACTGGCGAAGCTCCTCCAACTGCAACTGGCAGTGCTCTCCCCACCGCAATTTGAAAAGGTCGTCCTACCACAACTGGCGAAGCTCCTCCTACCGCAACTGGTAAAGCTCATCCTACCGCAACTGACACACCTCTTCCCACCGCAAATTTGCAAAGGTCCTCCTACCGCAACTGGCGAAGCTCTTCCTACCGCAATTGGCCAAGGTCGTCCTACCGCAACTGGCAAAACTCCTACTACCGCAACTGGCAAAGTTCTTCCTACCGCAACTGGTAAAGCTTTTTCTACCGCAACTGACTCAGCTCTTCCCACCGCAAATGGCAAAGATCGTCCTACCGCAACTGACAGAGCACTTTCCACCGCAATTGGCAAACGTCGTCCTACCGCAACTCGCG
This sequence comes from Rhaphigaster nebulosa, assembly GCA_948150685.1. Taxonomy (NCBI): domain Eukaryota; kingdom Metazoa; phylum Arthropoda; class Insecta; order Hemiptera; family Pentatomidae; genus Rhaphigaster; species Rhaphigaster nebulosa. Next base: position 161,404,122 of record OX411307.1, read on the forward strand.
AAGCTCGTCCTACCGCAACTATCAGTGCTCTCCCCACCACAATTGGCCAAGGTCGTCCTACCGCAACTGGTAAAGCTTTTTCCACCGCAACTGACACAGCTCTTCCCACCGCAATTGGCAAACGTCGTCCTACCGCAACTCGCGAAGCTCGTCCTACCGCAACTATCAGTGCTCTCCCCACCACAATTGGCCAAGGTCGTCCTACCGCAACTGGTAAAGCTTTTTCCACCGCAACTGACACAGCTCTTCCCACCGCAAATGGCAAAGGTCGTCCTTCCGCAACTGGCGAACCTCCTCCTACCGCGACTGGCAGTGCTCTCCCCACCGCAATTGGCCAAGGTCGTCCTACCGCAACTGGTAATGCTCTTCCTACCGCAACTCACACAGCTCGTCCCACCGCAAATGGCAAAGGTCGTCCTACCGCAACTGGCGAAGCTCTTCCTACCGCAATTGGCCAAGGTCGTCCTACCGCAACTGGCAAAGCTCCTCATTCCGCAACTGGCAAAGTTCTTCCTACCGCAACTGTTAGAGCTCTTCCTCCCCAACTGATAGAGCTCTTCCCACCGCAATTGGCAAAGGTCGTCCAACCGCAACTGGCGAAGCTCCTCCTACCGCAACTGGCAGTGCTCTTCCCACCGCAATTGGCCAAGGTCGTCCTACCGCAACTGGCAAAGCTCTTCCTACAGCAACTGATAGAGCACTTCCCACTGCAATTGGCAATCGTCCTCTTACCGCAATTGGCGAAGCTCCTAGTACCGCAACAGGCAGAGCTCTCCCCACCGCAATTGGCCAAGGTCGTCCTAACGCAACTGGCAAAGCTCTTCCTACCGCAACTGACACAGCTCTTCCCACCGCAAATGGCAAAGATCGTCCAACCGAACTGGCAGTGCTCTCCCCACCGCAATTGGCCAAGGTCGTCCTACCGCAACTGGTTAAGCTCTTCCTACCGCAACTGACACAGCTCTTCCCACCGCAAATTTGCAAAGGTCGTCCTACCGCAACTGGCGAAGCTCTTCCTACCGCAATTGGCCATGGTCGTCCTACCGCAACTGGCAAAACTCCTCATACCGCAGCTGGCAAAGTTCTTCCTACCGCAACTGGTAAAGCTTTTTCTACCGCAACTGACACAGCTCTTCCCACCGCAAATGGCACAGATCATCCTACCGCAACTGGCGAAGCTCCTACTACCGCAACTGGCAGTGCTCTCCCTACCGCAATTGCCTAGGTCGTCCTACCGCAACAGACAGAGCTCTTTCTACCGCAACTATCAGTGCTCTCCCCACCGCAATTGAAAAGGTCGTCCTACCGCAACTGGTAAAGCTTTTTCTACCGCAACTGACACAGCTCTTCTCACCGCAAATGGCAAAGGTCGTCCTTCCGCAACTGGCGAAGCTCCTCCTACCGCAACTGGCAGTGCTCTCCCCACCGCAGTTGGCCAAGGTTGTTCTACCGCAACTGGTAAAGCTCTTCCTACCGCAACTGACACAGCTCTTCCCACCGCTATTGGCAAAGGTCGTCCTTCCGCAACTGGCGAAGCTCCTCCTACCGCAACTATCAGTGCTCTCCCCACCGCAATTGGCAAAGGTCGTCCTACCGCAACTGGCAAAGCTCCTCCAACTGCAACTGGCAGTGCTCTCTCCACCGCAATTTGAAAAGGTCGTCCTACCGCAACTGGCGAAGCTGCCACTACCGCAACTGGCAGAGCTCTCCCCACCGCAATTGCCAAGGTCGTCCTTCCGCAACTGGCGAAGCTCCTCCTACCGCTACTGACAGAGCTCTTTCTACCGCAACTGGCAATGCTCTTCCTACCGCAACTGTCAGAGCTCTTTCTACCGCAACTGGCCAAGCTCTTCCCACCGCAATGGGCAGTTCTCTTCCCACTGCAATTGGCAAAGGTCGTCGTTCCGTAACTGGCAAAGCTCTTCCTACCTCAACTGATTGAGCTCTTCGCACCGCAACTGGCAGTGCTGTCCCCACCGCAATTGCCAAGGTCGTCTTACCGCAACTGGCAGTGCTCTTTCCACCGCAATTGGCCAAGTTTTCCTACCGCAACTGGCAAAGTTCCTCCTACCGCAATTGACAGAGCTCTTTCTACCGCAACTGGCGAAGCTTCTCCTACCGCAACTGGCAGTGCTCTTTCCACCACAATTGGCCAAGGTCCTTTTACCGTAACTGGCAAAGCTCCTCCTACCGCTATTGACAGAGCTCTTTCTACCGCAACTGACAGAGCTCTTCCCACCACAATTAGAAAAGCTCTTCCTACCGCTATCGGCAATGGTATTCCTACCGCAACTGGCAAAGCTTACTCGACCGCAAATAAACCAAAATAATTTTATTGCTAACTAGCTGACCCGGCTAGTAGTTATCGCTAAATTTGAGTTTTTAGGTATATAGATTAGATTAACACTATTTTCACATAATTTTTCTGGTTTAGTTAAAATTATATAATTACATACACATTATTATTGTTATGTTTTAGATCACATAAATTTTAATTGCTGTTTTTTCAATTTATAGTTCATTTCAATGATATAAAATACTTTTTGGTGATTTTATTTAGCATGTATATATATATATATATATATATATATACATATATATATATTAAAAAAATGTCCTTCGTTTTCCTACGCGAGAGCTTGCAATGGATAATTTTCCATGAGAAAAACGCTTTTAATAACTAGGAAAATCACAAAACATAATACTTATTCAACTTCATTTCAGTAAAGAACAGAGTACAGCAAACAACAGCTCCACAAACATAATTAAATACAATGGCAATACAGATTATAATAACCCGTATTTTTAAAGGTTATTCACCCCCTAAAATGGAAAATAACCTTTAAAATAATAACCTATAAAACGTTGTTAAATTTTATTTCTTGCAGACATTTTCATGGAACAGTTTTACAACGACAGTAAATTTGTCAAAACAGCAATACTATTTCACTCAAACCAGTTTGATGTTTTCACACTATTTTTTTTCTTAATCTCCGATTTTATGCACAAAATAACGTTTTCTCTCAATAATTTTCCACTTATTAAATTGTTTTTATGCCAACTTTCTTCCATGGGTTTGAAGTTATCATGGGTACGACACGTTCTTAAGTTAGACACTTTTTCTCTTGGCAATTTATTAACAATCTTTCTAGTAAGATTTTAATGAAATATCGGTAGATTTTATGATTGCTAAACCTTCCGGCGAACATGACGATGATGCAGTTAAAATTTGCAACGGCGTAACATTTGAGAAAACAGTACCCATAGAAGAAGTGTTTCCCAAAATGCGGAAAGGTTTAACCAAAAGTCACAGAGGCAGGTACTGAACAACAGTATAAAGGTCCACCCCCTGATGAAAAAATTTTAAAACCTTTCTTTTAAGGGCCAAATATGTCTTGGAACCCATATTTCATAAAACATCCCAGGGAGGCTAACTGCAATACATTGAGGTGCATAGTTTAAAAGGTAGTAGCTACCATATAGTAGCAAGGAGAGGGTGGGACATCGAAAATGAAAGAGGACATTGCTAAGTGGTCTGCAACTTTCAAGAACATTTTAACGGAAAATGTTGGGGCTACTGCGGACTTTGACGAGGCCACAAGCAATTGAAGTTATTAAGGAAGCAATTAACAAAGTGGGGTCTAGTGTTGTCCTCTTGGGAGCATCAGATAACAGAGTCGATGTGTGTAAGCTTTAGGAAATGCTTTATTTTAGGTTAAAGTAAAAAATATATGCAAACTATTATTAACGCAACTATAATGATAAAAATTGTTGTGGATGACGGGGAAACAGTATTAGTTTAGCTCATTACTATTGCAATAAAAAAATCCAAATTTTGACTTTCGTTTTAAGTCCAGCGGAGCTGTGCTCGTCCCATTGTGCGGCGTACGGTAAAGAACGAATCTTGTTTTATTTTTGGATTTTACGAATCTTGTAATGTAAAACTCAAATTATGAGGGTGGTTAAAAAATGTTTTCTCTTGGTTGATTACAAAGGTTCAGTATTGAAAATTAACCAAAAACATAAATTTCAGAAAAGCTATGGCAATGCTTTATGCAGTATAAATCATACTGTTAATTTTGTTTTGGAATGGAGGGGGGAGGTGATAGTGTTGGGGGATTTTACAATATACAATCATTCGGTGCTTATTTTAGGCAACATCTAAATGGAGCAATGGAATAGGAATCCAAACGTAAAACTATTATAACTACTTACTGTATTTTTTTAAAGTATATATCTAACTTTTTCTTTTGATATTTTCACAATTTGATTGCAAGAGCACAAGAAGGTTGGAGGGTGGACAAGAAATGCAGCACGGATCCATTCATCACTAAGATGAAAGAACATATATGAGAATTGTATAGGAGCAGAATGTTGAATTCATCACATCACTTTAAATTACCATTGGAATTGAAATATTCCAATCTCAGCTTGTACTCTTCTTTTGCTGCTGATGGTAAAAGATTACGGCTATTACTCTTGTTCTGCACGAGACTGCAAAGGTCGAAAGAAAACACAAAAAGACAGAGCTGGTAAATAAATGGAAGCTGAGAAGAAATTAGAGCCACTCTCTCGCTCTCATAATCTCATTTACACTATGCTGTAGACAAAGGACAATCTCGACATGGTTTTGTTTTCTCCCGCATCCATTAGTAGCTCGCAAGAATTCCACTCCCGTGCTTCACAAGTCATATTTCGGCTCAATTGTTTGCCCATTCTACCTCTCTTATATTTTACTGCTTATGATTGCTCCAGATATCTCTGTTTAGGTCTGTATCAATAATATGCTATTATCTTATCCGAAAAACTATACATAGTGATACTTAGTGACCCAAACTATCGAATTCTTGACACTATATTTCATTTAAAATTTTTTGTCTAATTACTCATCTGTCTTTAGTTAGGTGGCGTCATATGAGATAACAGGGGTCCAATCAAATAATCTATGCAGTAAAAACCTTGACTACGATAGTACGTAAGAGTCCGCGATTGTTGTCACTGTGCATACCCGTGGAAGCAAGTTCACAACTCAAACTTTCCAATTTGAGTGAAAATAGTGGTATTTTTAAAAAATAAAATCGGAGTGTAAGATAAAAAAAGTCTGAATGCGTGAAAGTAAACATTTATTGTCTTTTTGACCCTGTTCCAGTCCTTCCCCCTCCCAGATCCCTAGGCCGGGGCCTGGTATATATATATATATATATATATATATATATATATATATATATATATATATATATATATATATATATATATATATATATATCTATATATTTTATACATACATTTTATATGTATGTATATACATACATACTAGGCCTCGGTAAAAGAGAGAGAGAGAGAGAGAGAGAGAGAGAGAGAGAGAGAGAGAGAGAGAGAGAGAGAGAGAGAGAGAGAGAGAGAGAGAGAGAGAGAGAGAGAGAGAGAGAGAGAGTGAGTGAGTGAGCAGAAGGGCCTTTTTTAAAGGTACAATAAAAGAAAAGAGCCCTTTCTTAGGATCTTACAATATATATAAATATATATATTATTTATCTTTTCCTCTATAAACAATTTAAATCCATTTTCCAACTTGATCATGATTAGTTAGTCACTCTGTAACACCTATCTGAACAAATAATTAAGATTTTACAATAATGTAATAAGGGGCCGGTACAGCCGAACGGGCTGAATCACATGTGATATGTAATGAAAGTAAATTAAGCATAGGAAATATTCACTTGCATAGGTGACCACTCTCAACGGAAGGCCACATTACACGAGCTCATTAGGCGATCCTCTCTCATGCAACTCACATCGACCGTGCCTGGAATTTATAGCCTATTCTGCTACTTTATGTCGTGTTGTGGTTTCCCAAAATATAAAAATAATCATTCGGAGGCTCGGTTCAGGAACGGTCCTTTTCAAGTAAAGCCATATAGACTCTATTCTTGTTAACTTGCTGACCCTGAACAGCCATAATCTGGAATCTGGACCAATCTCACTGTTCTTGACTACTTGGCTCACTGAAATTTGCCATAAAGAGACAGGTTATCAGATTATGGAAAATCTGCCACTGCACCTTGGTCCTCACGATTCGCTGTAGAGCGAGGCTGGAAACTCCCCTCAGGCTATTTAAGCCTCCGCAAGAAATAAATATCTGTAAGAAGACCACTTCGCTTGGCCAATGATCTTCATAATCTGTAGTACCAACCAAACAGATTACTCCTTTTTCCGGCTGCGGCTTATTTTTCTAATCTAGAATATATTTATTTATTATTGCCACTACCCTTGTATTTCTAAACGATTGTTATTTATTTTCAGTCGTGGTCTCCACATTTCCGACTTACCCCTGCATGACTCAACAAGGGACTTGGTCTTAATGTCTGAGCAGTTCGAGGCCGACTACAAACTTACACGTGACTTAGAAATACTGACAGACAAGCTACAGCAGACCTACAGGGATCTAGATGCGGAGAAGCAAAAAACTGACAGGTAACGTACTGCATTTTAATAATAATATATAATTTTTAAAAAAATTATAATTGCTATAACTTAAAATGACTTATTGTACTAGTACTATATTTATAGTACTAGTACTTGGATTAATTACAATTTCAGGAACTATGAAATCTTGGAAACTTAAGCTGTCATAGTCAGAGATGGTTTCAGTCAGACTCGGATGATAATATATTAATTTTTATCTATTGTATACATTATTTTATTGTACTGATATCTGTGACTTTTGTTATGCACACATTATTAAAGTATATTGTTGTTTTCTTCTTCAATTTCATTTCCTTATGCATGAAGGTTAGGGTAGCTTATTACCTTCTTGTTTTTTGAGTTATGACCAGTAATATTGACACTGCAAAAGTAGCAATCATCGGAATGATTTCTTGGCTCCCTCCATATCATAGGAACAGCAAATTTAAAGTTTTTTTCTCCTTTTTTGACCATTTTCTTAGATCTTTGATACATACATAACATACCTTATGGGGGGCCCAAGATTTATCCTGATCACCAAGTTTAGTTCCAAAGTATAATAGATAAACCTTTTTGACAAAGTCTGTTATGTTTCTTTGGTGTTTTTTAATCACAAACTCACCACAAATATAACAAAAACTGTGAGCAGAGTTTTTACAACTGCGATTAGATCTTGTACTGAGCACATGTACAGGAAACGTGAAAATGAGGTTAGGTTGGCAGTAAACAAGACATCAGCTGTTAACAGAAAAAATAATCAATCTTTTTTGGCCAGCAAATGTGTTTCAGCAGTGCTACCAACTTTATCCACACCAATAGACCTAGTTTTTCAGTTATTTATTTTAAATATTAAAGCTGTTCAATTCTTTAAAAATCGCTTAATTTAATAAATTTAACTATAAAATGTGAAGAAATTGTGGGTGATACAGCTTTTTTAATATCATATTTGGATTCAGCACCCTAAAAACTATAGGAATAAGGTATTTTCAGTACAAAAGTTTTTTCATCGTTGGCCTGTGTTATTATTTACCACATTCCTTTCCCCCCTTTAATAACAATAAAAGTCCTTCAGATGGGAGGATGTCTTTGACGACGGTATCTTCTAGGTGAAATTGATCATTCTTTTCTTCATATGGTAAATCTTAATCATGAATGATTTCTTGTTTTGCAGTTTCTGGAGTTTCAACTATTTGTAGTCGGTCCTCTTCTTCGATAGTGGCATTGTCTAGTCCCATCGGGGTATTCTTGCTTGAGTTTGGACTATTAAAAGCAGGTGTTCCAAGTAAACGTTCACCATCCTCACTAGGAGCTAGGTGGCGGAGGGATACAGTAGGTTCATTTCCGTTTTGCAGTCGCACTAGGGCATAATTCGGACCAGCTTCCAAAAGATCAATTTCATCAAGACTTTACTTTGTCGCATCAAGAATACTTTTTCCGGAGTCATAGACCATGTTGGCATGGATAATCCATTTGACGATTTCCTGCTATAAATAAACATTCACTCGTATGGTGTAACATTCGTAGTAGCGCAGAACAAAGATTTTACACAGTGCAAGGAGTCATTCAGGACTCTTTCACATTGAGTGGCTTGTAAATTTCTACTTTTCGATGTAAGGGATATGGTTTACCAAAGTGTTCCATTCAACCGTTCTATCTGGCCGTTGCATTTATACGGTGCTATGCGACTCGTAACCATACCTCTAGCATGAAGAAATGTTTCTATTTCGTAAGACATAAATGTAGAACTTTTGTCTGGACGAGTGATGGTGTACCGAATAGGCTAAATCGATCCCAAACCTTTCTATTACTGTATGCAGTCATGTCGGAGCATGCATAAGCAAATGGAAAACGGGAATACTCATCTATAATTGTCAATGAATATTTATTCTTTGTTTGATATGGCAAAGGTCCTTTAAAATCTACATTTAACCACTTGAACGGTGTAGTTGCTTTTGTTTGGTTCGTTGCTTGAGGCTTAACAAAATGTGGTTCAAGTTCAGCACACACTTGACACGAGGCAGTTATCTTCTTGATATCCTCTCTAGAAAATGGTAAACTTCGACTCTTGATCCAGTGTGCCATTCTGGTAAAACCCGGATGCCCAAGGTTTGAATGCAAAATATATAGCTTGTCGGCTTCAGTCAGGAACACTACAAATTCGCGAAAGAGCATTAGTAGCAACTTCATTTTTATTGTCAGGTCGGTATGCAGTGTCGAAGGAAAAACATGAAAGTTACAACCGCCAATGTATCTTTTCATTTTTGATTTTGTTAGTGTAACGTTGGTCAGTTATGAAAGATACAGAGTTTTGATTATTTGTAAGTTTGAAATGGCTTTTTACCTTCTGAGAATAGTGTGGGATCCATTTAGAAATTGGGTCAATATCTCCACTACTCTTCTTAGAGATGCCATGTCGATAGGCAGAGGAAGGTTCAATAAAGGCTTCAATCGTTCTTCATCAGGCTTTACAGTTTTAATTTCAATTTTGTATCGTAATAGTTTTATAGTAGTTACTGAATATTTACTCTTTTCCTCATTTATAGTAAGATTGTATTTCTTTGCAACAGCAAAGAAATTTGCAAGATTCCTATCGTGTTCTTCCTCGTCATTCCCACAGATAGCTATATCATCCAGATAAGGATATATACCTTTGAGTCATTCTATCTTTATGAGGTTGTCTATGACTCTCTGGAAACTACTCCAGCTGAAACTACTCCATTCGTAACTCCGAAAGGCACTCAGCAAAACTGGTAGAGACGATAGTTTCAAATGCAGTATATTGTTTTTCATCTTCTCTCAGAGGAATCTGATGGTAAGCACTGGACAAATAAATTGTACTGAACACTGAGTAGCAAGATGCTCGAGATACAATAATAGGTAGAAGATATGCGTCAAGTAAAGTTAACCGATTTGTGGTTTGCGAATAATCTATAATCATTCGTTTCTTGTGGTTTTCTTTATTTGTAATCAGGACCTGCTTTCGCCAAGGTGAGTGGCTTTCATCACTTATTTCTTCAGCCAGCAATCTAGCCACTTGAATATCCTTTCGTCTGTGGATTGTTTGCGGGATTTAGTAGCACTAGGTCTTAGATATTCTGTTAGATTGCGAAAGAGGAATGGGTGTTTGATATTTACTTGAGCTAAGGCACAAACACTCAGCGAAGTCTTCGATCCACAGAAGACTTGATTGCTGTTTCGTGCTCTATAGTTATATCTGCATTCAAATCGGTAAGGACTGCTTGGTTTGATTGCAAGTATAAATGTTTTTGTTGTTGTAGGTCTACATTACAGTGCATAATGACCTATAATACTAGATGATTAGGCAGTAGAAGCCACTGAGACTACCATGTCCAGAAACAAAATTTATTTGATGTTCGCAAACCCATCAGCCCTAAAGCCATTAATATACACTTTTAAAATAGCCTTTTTAAGGCATGTAGGAGCTGCTACAAATATACATGTCACAAAGTTATTATTTTTTGATGTCAGAAGTGAGTTAATAGACCGACTACCTTTACATTTATACACTTTACTATATTGGCCCCTTTTTGAGTAAATGCTACATGTTGCATCCTTGGCTAGGCACTTAAACCTTGGGTGTTATGTCCACCACAGGCACTATGTCTATGTCCACAGACCTAAAGGTACAAACATTTAGTGTTCGCGTTTATCACGGCAAATATCTGAAAATAATACCTACGCGCTCTGTCTTCTATAGATGGAATCACACCCAGTGGCCAATAAATATTATATTACCCCTTAACTCGATTCTAACTATGTAATTGCTAACGCAATCGTCACCATTGTAGACTATAACCACATTACATCAGTAGTCTGTGAAAGCCACGTGTATAAATGTAATGATAAGCTTAAGATGATTAGTATGATTCTGCTACCTCTTCATCGGGCCGATTACTCGGGCGAATAAAAGTACCAATAGTATGAAAATAATAAATTATTCAATTCTGAATTCGTGACCCTATGCTTATATCTTACTCTTGTTTTATTTATTTTCTTTCTTCTGACACAAACTTTCCGATATTTTCAGGCTTTTATACTCGGTATTACCAGTATCGGTAGCTACTGAATTGCGCAATAACAGAACCGTGCATCCTCGCAGATACGACTGCGTGACCCTGCTCTTCTCAGGGATCGTCGGCTTCAGTGACTATTGCGCCGCTAACACAGATTCCACAGGAGCAATGAAGATTGCTAATCTTCTCAACAGCGTTTACACTGGATTCGATGTCCTTACTGACCCTGCGAAAAATCCAAATATTTACAAGGTAGGTTTTGCAAACACTCAATCTATTTTCGTGCTTTTTGTTTTGTTAGTATTCTGATATGTATTGAGTATACTGATGTTTAATATATTTTGATCAAAAGTAGTTATTAAATAGCATTAATTTAAGTTATTATATAAATAAATGTTAATTTAAAACATGAAATTTTGATAGGATGAGAAAAAGTTAGAACTCGTTGTAAGCTCTAACTACCTGGAAGGAACATAGCGATTTCCTTAAACCGTGCAAAGGTCTTTACTGAATACTGAAGGGTCCAATTCTAACATATAGTCTATCAGTTAGCCGCTGATTTTTAAGGAGATTGGCTTACTTCTGCGCTAAAATCTGCAATGGTGTCATTTTTTTTCAATTTATTATGATTTTAGCCAAAATAAACTGTAAAAAAAGCTTCTTTTATTACAAATAAAAGTTGTTCAACTTAATATAACCTATACAAATTTTCTAGTTACATTTTAAGCTAAAACTAGCGATAATGGTCCTACGTAGCATCAAACCTGTAAAATTGTCGGTATTTCGAGAAAAATCCTGTTGTAAGTGGGACATTTTTTTTCAGGAAATATACATTTAATCAAGAAAAGTTGAAAACAATAGTTGTTCAGCTTAAGATCACCTACAAAAAAGGGCCTGTAACATTTTCAACTAACGATAACCGCTCTGCGGTGTAAAAGAAAATATAAATTTTCGGTTTTTCGAGAAAAACCTTACCGCGAATTTTACACTATGCTAATTTAACTTATAAAAATGGAAGAACCGGTAGTAGAAAACTAACTGTGGGGCAATTAGGGTCATCAGGTAGGTTTTGCCAACTTTGCCCCACCCTATCGGCATGGATGAAAACGCAAGCCAAGAGTCTTTTGTCATCCTATAAAAATTTCTAGTTCCTTCTAGAAATTACTATTCTTTACTTATTTTATTTATTATTTAGATAAATTGGTCAAGAAAAAGTTAATTTATTTCGATTAATTTCGATTTCCGGATCATCATATTCGTAATCTACAAACAAAATTGAGTGTAACGTTCGCCAAAGCAGGTATTTCTTGAAATACTAAAAATGTTACAGGTTTGCCGCTCCGATGAGCCGTTACCGTTAGTTTT